>PVJO010003190.1:0-127754 GCA_004026905.1 Hystrix cristata | reverse complement strand
AAAAAAAAAAAAAAGTCAATACCAGATCCTGTGTGCCAGTTAATCTTGATTGTCTACTTGACTGGATTAAGCCAAGCAGGCTACTGGGAGGAGGTTAGGCCGTAGAGGCCAGCTGGAGGAAGTGAATCATGGGGCATGACCGTGGGAGGGTTTGGTCCCTTTCCTCTCTGGCTCTTTCAAACCTCCTCTGCTTCCTGGCCACCATGATTTGAGCAGCTTTTCTCCACCAGGCCCTTCCACCAACTGCCTTGAAGCTTGTTAACCATGGACTGAAATCTCTGAGCCCCTCAGCCAAAATAGACCTCTTCTCCTTTAACAGGTATCAGGTATTTTGTCCCAGCAATGGAAAGCTGACCATTGCTGGGACAAATTTGGTCTTTCCCTCAAGGTGAGAAGCCCTGAGTTTCTTGAACTTTCTTCTAGCTTTCTTGGGGATGGTTGGACTTTCAACCAACCAGATAGTAACTACTTTAGAAAAGAATGTTCTCAATCACTTCCTTTTATGTTTCTTGTAGACAGTCCATTTGGCAAACAGGGTCAAGCCCATGCTTAACTCACACTGACATCCTAACTATCCTTCCACCTAGAGGTGATAATTCAACATATTTAACAACTTATACCACAGGACACCATGGAATCAGAATGAACACCAATCAGTTTCAGTATCAGGGCTCTGCTCTGCCAAGAGTTAACGCTTTCATTGCTGGACTCTGGAGAGATCTGGGACTCTTAGATAATGGCCAAGGGAAGCCAAAGTCACAAAGGGGTTCTTGAGCGAGTACTAAGTAATAAATACTTTGAAATGAGTATGAACTTACTTTAATATCTCCACAACCAACATAGCTCCTCCAGTTCGCCCTGGCTGAATGCCTACCCTGCTTCTCCCCTCATCCCATACTCTTGATGGCTGAATCGTAACCTGCTACATGTCAAAGACCAGATCTGTGTATCAGTTACCGCCATACCTACTATCTAGCACTGCACAGAGGTGCTCTGTAAATATTTGCTGAGATGGCATGTGCATGGCTGGTCCTTCCTGTGCCTAAAAACTGCCTCTGAGTACTTCAGGCAGTAGTGAGTTCTCTCCTATCTCTGACTTCTTATGTAACATGAACCAGACAAATACATAAGCAAGAAGAGAACAAAGAATAGGCTCTATCAAGTCTCAGGGCTGGGAGGTCAACCTGTCTCCCTCCCTCCCATCCTCCCTGTTACTTCTTTCATCTTCCTTCAACAATAGATGCCTTGTTCTAAGCAGTGGTGATAGCGCAGTAAATCAGACAGACAAGCTAACTGTCCATGTGGAGGTCACATTTTGAGAAAACAGAGCACACCGGAAAGGGCAGGAGTTGTTAAGGAAGGCTGCCGGGATACAGCAGGCTTGTTGAACGCAATTATCAGGAACAAAGACTAAGCGGGCTGCCAAGTGGAAGCAATAGTAACAGCAATAGGATAGAGCTGGGAATAGACGTGTGTGAGGAAGACCCTGAATTGGTTGGGTGGTGTGCCTGGGGAAGTAGTGTGACTCTGAAGAGACAGATACATGTGAAACAGCCGTGACAGTGGATCGCTGAGAGTCACCATCTAGGGAAGAGATGGGCACGAGGGCGATGGTCAGAGTGCCGTCTCTATGCTGCGGGACCAGGGGCGGGAGCAGCGCTGGGGTGTGCAGGGCACGGAGCAGGAGGAGGGCAACAAAGCTGGAAGCAGAGGGTGGCCCCAGATCGGGATGAGCACTCGGTGTCCTTTTATAAAGAGGCCAAGGAGGCCAAGTTTTACAGCAGGGCAAAGGTGAGATCAGGGTGGGCATCACAAAATGAATTCTGGAGCCGTGGGAGGCATGGCCATGCAGGGGTGAATGATGGACAAGGCAGTCATAGGGGAGATTATGGGGTGGTTGAGGTGAGAGATGGGGGTGCTAGGCTAGGTAATGGCTCCGGGGTAAGGGGCAGGGCAG
This sequence comes from Hystrix cristata, assembly GCA_004026905.1. Lineage (NCBI taxonomy): Eukaryota > Metazoa > Chordata > Mammalia > Rodentia > Hystricidae > Hystrix > Hystrix cristata. Next base: position 125,797 of record PVJO010003190.1, on the reverse strand, counting down.
GACAGAGCCTCCAGGAGGTACAATGTATACGCTCGGATGTAGGAGATAGGGAAAGAGGGGAGTTTGCAATGCTGGCACTTTCTAGCTTGGGGGGGTTTGAACTGTGACTTAACCAAGATTGGGAACGTGGGATGCTGCACCACTACTGGGTAACACAGGCAGCGGTGATGTGCGGCGACAGAGGGGAGGCAGAAAGAGCTGCATTTCAGACACGCTGACTTAGAAGCGCCCTGCGGATCTCGGGGTGGGGACATCCCACCGATATCCGTTTATCAGATGGGGCAGATAAGGCAGCATATTCACCTACCACAGAATGAGTGCGAACCAGAACGAGAGGAGAACCAGGTTCTGCCCTTCAGGAACTCCGGGGTGGAGCGGGGAAGGGAAAGGAGAAATGGGGCCTTCTGAGCCGTTTCAGACTGGCAGTGTGCTTTGCCAGCACTCCAAGCTGTGGCGCTGTGACCTCCACTTGGGATCCTGAGTCCTTCCCCTCTCAGACTGTGCCCAGAAAGATGTGCCCTTTATACCTGCTGCTTACTGACGTCCCCAACTTCCCAGCACCAATTAATGTATCAGTGGGCCTGGGGAATTTTCACCCATGAAGTTACTGCTGCTGGGAGCATCTGGCGACATCTTTAATTTTATTTGGGTTCTTCTTCTTCTTTTTTTTTTTTTTTTTTCCTGAGAAACATCCTGAAGGGAGCAGATGGCAACAAGAAAGGGCAGATCAATGCTAAAGAAAGTGGCCTGGTTTGCCCTTGGATTCTCAGCTGTGTGCTCTTTGTTCTTGAGAGTGATTGTTAGAAGAAAGCCCCTAAGGCTAATTATTTGTGCGTCCCAAATACCCCTAGGGAGACAGAGCTTATTTGTTTGGCTTGTTTACAGCTTTATTTCCAGACTTTAGTGCAGGGGCAGGCCACTGCTGATACTCCAAAAATTTATGCCTTTATTCCACAAATATTTATTGAGTGTTAATCATGTGCTTGGTGCTTCTGTGGGCCCTGGAAATTTAGCAGTGAACAAAATATAAGTGTATGCCTTCATACAGCCCACATTCTGGACATCTTGTCAATTGGGCAATTGGTTTTGATCACTACTCTGTACCAGGCAGTGGTCTGGGTGCTGGGGATGTAGTGGTGGTGAGCAATCAGATCAGCCAGGGGCTTCCATTCTGGGGTTAGTACAGTTTCTCATAAGACCTGCATATCATTTAGAATCTCTCGTCTTCAAGCCACAGAAACAAGTGCAGGTCACCAGGCAAAGGGCAATTTGTTAGGCGGCTATTAAGGTAGAGTGGAAGACCAGAGAACGTGGGAAACACTGTTGGGTGCCTAATGGCTAAACCATCTTCCCTTATTGGTAACCCTGGTTATGTTAGATGTGTTCCACCTGGATACTGCTAAAACTGTGAACTTCTAGCCATGTGAGATAATAAAATCTCCATCTTATTTTCAGAAAGAGAGCGGTGGGGCAAGGCTTAGAAACGGACAGGAACTTTGAAAGTTGGGGGCGACCAAAGAGCAGGACGTAGAAACAACAGTACTTTATGGCCCAAATCAATTACCCTTCCACCCAGAACATCCAAAATGGAAAAGTGAAGTTTTGTAATTAAAAATATAGTTGTAATTAAGAGAGAAAATTGGTTCTGGGAGACAGACTGAAACAGCTGTGTGTTACACTGTGTAAAGCAAAGCTTTACAGCAACTGCCTGAATGGCACTTGGCCTTTCCAGAGTCAGTGCAGTGCGAGAGGAAGAACAGATCAAAAGGCTTAATCTTTGAAAGGTATTTATGTACAGATAAACAGACCCTTTTTGGGGTGTGTAGTTCTGTAAGTTTTAATGCAACCAAGATGCAGAACGATTGTATCATCCCAGAAATTCTCTTAAATTGCCACCGTGTGGGCCAAGCCTCACCCTAGCAGATCCCGGGAACCACTGATCTCCTCTCCACCCCTACAGTTTTGTTTTTCCATATACGTGGAATAATACTTTATTTCGATATAAATAAAATATAATTTGCAGCTGGCCTCTTTCACTTAGCTTAAAGTTTCTGAAATCTGTTTCCTGTCTCAACTATTTGATCATTTTTATTGCTGAGTAGTATTTGGTTATATGTGTTACTCTTTATTTACCCGTCACCCATTGAAAGATACGTTTTTTTTTTTTTTTTCCACTTTGGGGTGATTATAAATAAAGCTGCTTTAAATACATATATAAGATTTTGTCCAAAGACAGGTTTCTGTTTTTCTGTGGTAAATACCTAAGAGTGGGATTTCTGGGTGCTGCAGTAAGTGCGTGTTTAACTTTCTCAGAAACTGCCAGACTGTTTTTTTGCAGAGTGACTGTGCTATTTTGCATTACATCCAGCAACAGGCGCTCCGGGCGCTACACATCTTTGGAAGAACTTGGCATCCTTAGATTGTTGTGCTTTTCTCTAGCTCTTCTAATAGGAATAAGGCAGTATCGCACCATAGCTTTAATTTGCACTTTCCTCATGACTAATGATGTTGCTCATCTTTCCATGTGACACTTGCTGTTAATGTGATTTTTTTTGTGAAATGTGTTCAAATATTTTGCCCACTTCTTGCATTTCTGTTTTCTTATATGTTCTGGGTATAAGTTATTATTAATTTGTATGTATTTTCCCTCATTCTGTAGTTCATCTGTTCATCTCTTCACAGTGTCTTTTGTAGAGCAAAAGCTTTTAATTTTAATAAAATTGAATTTAACAACTTTTTCTATTATGGATCATTCTTTTGACATAAAGCCTAACATCTCTTTGCCCAATCTGGGTGGCAAAAATTTTCACCTATGCATTCTTTTAAAATTTTTAGTTTTATGCTTTCATTTATATCCATGATCCCTTTTGAGTTTATTGTTTAAGATATGAGGCATATGCCAATGTCTTTTCCCTTTTCTTTCCTCCTCTCACTTCCTTTCTGTTTTCCTCTGTAAAAAATTTGTTCATTCTTTTTTCTTCCTTTCTGTCTTGGCATGACAGTATTCAATTGTTCCTACAACATTTGTTGAAGATTCTTCTTTCTGCATCACACTGACAAAATTTTACTAAATATCCATGGACTGAATCTGTGTAGATTTATCACTGGACTTACTATGAGCTGTTCCATGGATGGGTGTGCCTCTGCTCTGGCTGATACCATACCATCTTGATCACGGTGCTTTACAGTAAGTCTTGAAAGCAGATAACATGAAATTCTCCAATTTTGTACTAGCTCCTTTGCTGTTCAACATAAAAACTTACATTTAACCTCTCTGTATCTACAAATCTCCTACTGGAATTTTGATTGGAATTGTATTAAATACCTAGACTGGTGTAGGACAGAATTGATACCTTAGCTATGTTAGGTCTTCCAATACATGCACATAGCATGTCTCTTCAACTATTTAGACTATTTAGATCTTCTTTAATTTCTTTCATCATTGTTTTGTAGTTTTCAGCATACAGATCCAACACACAACTTTGTTAGATTTAAATCTACACAGCTGCTTTCCTTTTGGGGAGGTATTTTGTGTGCTATTTTTAGTGTTTCAGTTTTAATTATTTATTTCTAACAAATAAAAATACAAGTGATTTTTAATGTGGTAAATTTAACTCTCCTGACCTTGCTAAACTTATGTAATATCATTTCAGTTATTTCTTTGTCTTAAGTAGTTTTTTTGGAATTTTCTACATTTACAGTCCTGTTATTTATGAGTAGGCACAGTTTTCTTTCTTCCTCCTCAAATTCTATGAATTTTTTGGTTTTGGCCTTACTGCCGGAAATAGGATTTTTAGTATGATGTCATTGGAGTGGTGTGGAGGGAATATTTCCTCTTGTTCCTAATTTAGGGATGCAGGCATTCATTTTCTCACTATTAAATATGTTACCTGTAGGTTTTTTGTAGATGCCCTTTGTCAGGTTAGGAAAGTTTTCTTATATTTCTAGTTCTCTGAGAGTTTGTGTTTGTTTGTCTGTTTTTATCATGGGTGAATATTAATTTTTTAAAATGCTTTTTTATATAAAAGTATATGACGATGTAGTTTTTTTCTCTTTAATCTATTAATATGAGGCAGTACTGTGATTGATTTCCAAATATTGAACCAACCTTGCATTCCTGGGATATGTATGTTTATCTGTGAGGTAGTATCATTTTTATATGTTCCTGGACTTGATTTGCTAATATTTTGATGAGGATTTTTATGTTTATATTCATGAAATATATTGATCTGTACTTTAAAAAATTATCTTTTTTCTGGATTTGGCATTATCTCTTTCTGGGTTTATTTATTTACTTGGCTTCATAACATAAGTGGGACATATTTCTGCTTCTTCTATTTTATAGAATAACTTGGATAGAGTATCTTCTTTAAACATTGGTAGGATTCATAGAGAAAACATGGGTCCCTGTAATTTTCTTTCTCAGAAGACTTTAAACTATACTTTTAATTTCTTTACTGGTAATGGAATATTCAAATTATCTACTTACTCTTGGGTACGTTTAGTAGTTTGTGACTTTTAAGGAATTGAATAATTTCATCTAAACTGGAATTTATGTGAATGGGGTGGTTTATGGTATTCCCTTTATTAACATTTATTGTCTGTGTAGTCTATAGATATAGCCTTTCTTTCATTCCATATAATGGTAATTTGTGTATTTTCTATTTCTTTGAGAGTCTAGCTACAGACATCAATTTTATTGATCTTTTCAAAGAACCAACTTTTGTTTTCATTGATTTCTCTATTTTTCTGTTCTTAATGCCATTGATTTTCACTCTTATCATTATCTCCCTTTCCTTCTGCTTGCTTTAGGTTTATTGTCCTGTTCTTTAGATTTCTTTTGGTTTAAGACCAAAACACTAGGATGTTGATATGAATCCTATCTTTTTAAATAAGAGCATGTAATTCTATATCTTTCTCTCTCAGCATTACTTTACCCACACTGCATACATTTGATATGTTGTACTTTACATTAGTTCAATTGTTGGTTCGTACTACTGTCTAATCTCCCTGGAGATTTCCCTGTGACCCAAAGACTGTTTGAAAGTGTGCTGTTTAATTTACAAGTACTTGAGGATTTTTTCACCCCAGATATGTGTATTATTGATTTCTACTTTAATTCCAAGAGGCTTGAATCTCGAGTATCATATTCTGCAGCCGTAGGTAGAAATATTCATACACTTTGACCCAACATTTCCACTTCTTTACTTAGATCGTAAAGCACACGTAAATTCAGGCCGACTTTCCAAATTTGAAAATAACCTGAATGCCACACGATGGGAGACTAGTTTGCTACTTTATATTACCCAAATATTGGAATATTATGCAGCATTAAACTTTATCCCAAAGAAGAATATGAAGCCCTATGGGAGGGAGAGCATGATAGGGTAAGTCTTTTGTTGTCTGTCGAATGTAGCCTCAATAAAGAAGCAAACAACATTTTCCTAGTTTGTTGCTATTTCTTCAGTGCCTGGCACTGTACTTGGCACATAGTAAATACACGTATTTTAGTGAATAAACAAGTAGTAGAAGAATATATCTGCCTATTAATATGTGTGTTTGTTTCATCCTACTTTGTGTGTATGTGAGTTGCAGTTTTGCTCCTCATACTGCCTTCGTTTGATGAGTGTTTCCTCCCCCTTTTCCTAGAAGTCATTCCCATTCCATTTCTCCTGACACCTGGTTCTTCTCCACATGTGTGGAGCAGTCCTATCAGGGAGGCATATGCAGTTGTCATCTGAGATTGCTGATGGTGACATCCTCACTAGTAGGTACAAGTGACCCGATTTTCTTCAAGGACAGGATGTGGACAAATGGGACTGCCCTAAAGGCCCAGGGTGACTTCGTGGCAGAGGTGGGTCATGGACCTGAATGTTGCTCCCAGCCCAGCATCACCGCCCTTCTAGAGACTACTTTGGAGCATCTGTGGGGCTCCAGTTTCATTGGGGTCTGTGGACCCAACATCAGAAGTTGGCTTACCAGCACCACATAAAATGCCCCAGTGGCTTCATACTCTTGCTGGTTCTTACATTTCTCAAATATCAAAAGGGCATAGTCTGCCATAGCAACCAACAGTCTGAAAAATGTAATTGCTTTTTAAAAATATTGGGCAATGGGGCCACTTGGGTTTAGTCACTCTCTACCTTATAAAATCATATAAAATACTGCAAGTGCACTCAGAAGCCCTCAAGAGGCTTCAGTGAAGATAAATTGGCTTGCAGGACAACTGATCAGGGATTTTGACGGTGTCACTGTGTGAACTGACACATTTCTGGATCTCTCTGAGGGTCACTTGCTTCATCTGCAATAGGCACAAGTGGGCACGAAAGGCAATTTTGTGGGTGAAATGGTGAGCATCTTGTGGCTGGACAACACTAAGGGCTCATTACAGGGCACTGGTTCTATGACCATCCTGGTTGACGAGGACGCTCTACATTTCCTTCTGAGTGCCCCACTTTTAGGGTAGGAGGGCTCCATTGGAATCGGGATGAGCTCTACCTATCTCCACCCTCTTCACCTGTTTCCCTACTTCCATCTTGTCTCTTCCTCCTCCTTCAACACACTGTATATATTTTTTCAAGAGTCCCTCTGGGAAGGAGCGCTTGCAGCTTCTCCAGCTGACTTCTGGGACAAACGAGAGAGATGAGACATTTCACTTGCTCCAGACTTGCCCTGAAGGATTTCTTTGAACTTGGAATCAGTGAGTGGACCCTGGAAATTGTTGGAAGACACTTACATTTGAAGATACAATAAGTACCAGCTTACAAACAAGTTCTGTTCCAGGAGAAAGTTTGTAAGTCAGATTCATTTGTTATGTCCAGCAAAGTGAGTCTGATACATCTTTGACACAAATATACAATGTAAGGCATAAAAACACCAGCATGCACAAGCACACACAAATACTGTAAATAAACTGCCTCTACTTGTACAGCTACCTTAAAATAGTGGTACAGTGCAGTACAACACCTGGCATTGAGGGGATGCTGAGGTGAACTGACAAGAAGAGCATTACTAACTGGAGGAGGGAGGGCAGATGGGAGATGGTGGAGCTGAAGGATCCTCATCAACAGGAGATGGAGGGCAAGATGGAATTTCACTCACACCTGATGTTGATCCACGGGTTTTTTGATGGATTCAATTCTGTCTACCCTCCTGAAAGAATGGCCCAGTGATATCTGAGCAGTAGCTCCTTTTTTCTCATCCTAGATGACTCTGTAGCACCAGATGGCATTCTGAACGGCTGCTGCAGCCTTTGTGTATCGTTCTACATCGGGGTCCTGTGCCTCAAAAACTAACAGTGCCTCTTGGAGTAATGAAAGTCTCCTTGCCATTTCCTGTGTTGTGAGTCCCTTTGGTTCTTCAGTTCCATCTTCCTCTGGGCTCTTTCTGTGTTTTCACTGGGCCTCCAACTCCACCAAGTGCTCGAGTTGCACAGCAAGGAGTTCGGTGAAGTCGTCCTCTTGCAGATCCAGCTCCAGCTTCTTGCTAAGGGTCACTGAGTTGTTGGAGACCTCTTTGGACTCTCTACCCATCGTCTGGAGTCCACGAACCTCATGAACAAATGGCAGGCAGAGGTTCTTCCAGACCCCATTCGTGGTGACAGCTGAAAACTCGTGCCAATCAAAGTTGATGATTTCTGTGGCCTTGTAGATGTCATAGTCCTTCCAAAATTGTCGAAAGGTTGTTCCTGTTTCATCAGTTGCCTCACTGCCTGATGGAAAGTGTGAGGTAAATAACGTTTCTTGAAAGTCACAATAATTCCTTGGTCCATAGGTTGGATGAGCAGCATGGTATTGAGGGGCAGATGCACTGCTTTGACGTTGGGATGAAAGTCATCCACGAATCGGGGGTGACCTGGGGCACTGTCAAGCAGCAAAAGATGCCGAATGGGGTATCTTTCTCCAAACAATACTTCATCTCTGGAGTAAAGTGGTGGAAAAACCAGTCCTGGTAAATGGCCTGTGTAGCCCGGGCTTTGGACTTCCTCTTCCACACCATAGGTAGAGAGCCCTTGGCTGTTTCTGAGTGCTCTCGGCTTCTCTGAACAGTAAACTAAACTAAGAGAGGCTTTAGTTTCCTACCAGTGGAAGCATTGCCACCAAACAGTGAGTCTGTCCTTTGGTGCTTTGAAGCCGGACAGCAATTTTCCTCTTTACTGACGTACCTTCGTTCTGGCCTCCTCTTCCAGTACAGTCCTGTCTCACTGACATAAAAAACTATTGGGGTAAGTAAGCACCCCAATCAATAATTTTTCTAAGTGTTGCTGGGAAGTTCTTGGGCAGCTGTGGTACCTGCACTCACAGCCTCACCACTTACTTTTTTGTCGTGAAGGTGGCCCGAGCCTTGAATCTGTTAAACCATCCGTGGCTGGCAGTAAAAATGCACCCCGTTGACCCCGTTTTCTTCAAGTCTTCAAACAGGTGGTTAGCTTTCTCAAGAATAAGCATTAAGCTGAGCGGGACTTGACACGGATGCTGCTCCTGCGCCCACACACTGAGAAGTTTCCCTGTCCCCTCCATCATTGTACCACGCTTTTTGGATATTATCATTGACTTCCTTGGCACAGCAGACGTCACACGTCTCATGATCTTGTCCTTTTTATTTATAATTATGCTAGTGGTTGAACGTTTCACGTTATAAGAACGAGTGACATCTACCGTCTTTTCACCTTGGTCCAGTCTCTCAATTATTTTCACTTTTGTTTCCATGGTTATTGCTTGTGGTTCTTAGTGGCCCTCCTTCCCCCCATATCACCGCTGCTTTTCCTCTTGCTTCCAGGTGTCCTGGGCTCTGACTGAGCACTGTACTACTGTACACTCTCACACTGTACAGTAAGCACCCAGCAGCACAACTGTGGCAGGGTCCAGCAGACACAGATGCTATTTCTGCAATTTGTTCACATTTATGAATGTTTGTAATTCGAGATCTGTTAGTATCTGTGAAAGTTCGCACTTTAAATATTTGTAAATCAGGGACTTACATAGCTGGCTGCCCAGGCCCATTTATTTTGGTCCATGCAAAATTAACGCAAAAATCAAGACTGCTGCTTTTCTTTCATCTATGACTCTGATCTGTGTTGGCCAAGGCTCTGTGGAAACAGGACAATGGAATCGCTGGGGTTCCAGCCCCTTTACCTAGCACCCTGTCATGCGCCAGTGCTCTCCCAGCATTTGGGACTTTCCTCCAGGACAAGTAAGCAGTTATTTTTACTGCCACCCTCCTACTGGAGCAGGGCCATGACTCACTTGGCTCTCTATGCTCAGCGGAGTCTAGAAACTGTTCACCAAGAGACGGAATGAAGAATAAGCTTGTCTGAGTCCAGAACTGATAGCCACTTTGTGTAAAAAGAAAGCAATGCTCCCACCCAACCCCACACACCTGAAATATGACAGATCCTCAAACAGGTTTGGCAAACGCCTTTGTTCTTGGGTACAGAGACAGCAAGGCATCGCGACTGAGTTGCTTCTCCTCTTGCTGCCTCTTTAGTGTCTGAGCAAAATGTTCTGCCTTTGATTGCCACTCTTCAAACAGTGTGTTATTGTCATGCTTCTGCCTCTTTTTAATGAAGAGAAATGAGGAAGGGTTCTTTTTTTGTACATGCAAAATTAACACAAATCAAAACTACTGCTATTCTTTGATCCATCCTGGACTCTGATCTGCGTCGGCCTTTTTATTTTCCCACTGAGAATGTACAACTCAGGAAGGATTGCACAGGGAGGGAAACCGCTTACCACTTCCCATTTGATTAACACAATTTAATGCTGCAATAGTGCTCGGGGAAGTTCATTTCTCAGGAAAGGCTCTGATGCAGGCTGCCCACAGTGTCTGGGGACCAGGTCTCTTTATTTAAAACACAATCAAGCCCCTAAGGCGAGAGGGATCCATGAAATCCTGCCCAAGCTGGGGAAAGTAGAATTGCATTTAATGTAGACAGACAAAAATCCTTCTGTTTGTACAGCCTTTGACAATTTGTGCCATTACAAATGTTTAGGGTGGCTTGTTAAGCTCAAATCCCTAGGACAAAGAAACCGGGAGAAAAAAGAACCCCCCAAAAACCTGCCCTCATGGTGCTTACATTTACAGCCTGCAAGGAGAGGAGGATTTTATCCAAAGGTGAGCACATTGCTGGCCTGGTGTCATGAAGGGATGTCACAAAGGGAGTCTGAGAGCAGGTAACAAGGCACCTGCCTGGGAAATCAGGGAAGGCCACTCTGAGGAGATGAGACCAGAAGTACAAGCGGGACTTGATCTGAGAGAAGCGACAGGGGGAGAACAGATCTTCCCAGCTGAGAGACCTCCTGCATGGGACTGTGAGACCACAGCAGCTGGGCTGCAGGCAGAAGGCGGCAGGGACCCTGTGTACCTGCACAGATGGAGAGGGAGTGGCATAGGATGCTCCCCAACCTCCCTGGTGCCGCTGCAGCTGGGCGTGGAAGATGGATAACCTCTTCATGGTCAGGGGATGTTAGAAATCTGTGGCTTTTAACTTAGCACACTCCCCACACCTCAGCCCCACAGGAACCTTGGTCCTGACCCAGACTCTGGGACAGGAAGACAATGGTCTAGAAGGCCCAGCCTCGAGGCTCCCGCTGACCCTTCTTAGGCATGTGACTGCCTGTTTTCTTTAGCTCTCCAGTCCTCAGTTTCCCCCTCTGCAGATGGGTTGTTGTGGTCACCCTGCTTATCTTTCAGCACTGTTGGAAGGAAGACATGACAGGAGACTCTGCAGTTTCAAAATGTCCAGGAATAAGATCTGGGTAGTTAGTGGTAAGTGCTGGCGGGGTGCGGCAGGGTGGGAGCCGGATTGGCTCTGGCCGGACATGAGGAAGGTGCATGAATTGCTGAGTAAGTGGGCGGATCCTGCCCCACTTCTGAGAAAAAGATGGAGTCTGGCGCGAGAGTGTGAACTCTGCCTTTTGTTGGTTTCTTAGTCCGTTTTCTGTTGCTCTAACAGAACACACGTGCCTGGGTAGTTTATAAAGAGAAGTGTATTTGGCTCATGGTTCCGGAGGAGGGAGAGCTCAGGTTTGGTACCGCCGCTGGCCAGGGCCTCGGGCTGCAGCGTGGCGCAGTGGAGAGCAGCAAGAGTGGGGGCTGCAGAGGTGGGCGCCCCCGCGGAAGGGAGCTCTTAAGGATGGGCGCCCCAGGAGGCAGCAAGCTCGCTTCATAGCAGCCCACTCTGGAGAGCACCAACTCATTCCCAAGAGAAGCTAATCCAGTCCGGAGAGAGCTTACCCAGTCTCTCCAGAAAGACATCAATCCATTCATGAAGGCAGCACTCCAGTGACCTAAAAATGCCATGTGCTAACACTGCTGCCTCAGGAATCACATTTCAACATCCATTTCATAACCACAGCAGTCACCACAGGCTCAGTCATGATGCGGTGCAAACAACCCCCAAGCCCCGGCGCAGTCCCCGGAAGTTTACTCCTTATCTTCTTGAGAGCGGCTTCAGAGCTGAGCAACCGTGCAGGCCCACTGTTTTCTCTGCCATGGGCCGGCTACCCAGGCCAAGGGGACCTGGACCAGACAGCGGGACTGGGGGCAGGCCTCAGAGAGTCCTGCCGGCTGGAGGCGACACGGGACACCTCTGCTTTGATTTCAGTGGCCGGAGCAGGTCGCAAGGTCACGCGTAAGCTTCAGAGCTGGGCTACAGAAAGCACGCGATCCTGTGAGGCTGGACAGAGAGATGAGGCGCTGGAGAGCAGCCCTGGTGGCCAGCACAGTCCCCCGGGGCTTCGTCACTCTTGTTCACACAGCTCTGCACACAGACCTTCCACGGCCTCTGTCTCCTCTGGACAAGGTCTAGGCCCTTTGTTCTGCCCAGAATGTGGCCTGGCATGTTTCAGGTGCTCGGGAAATACTTGCTGAGTGTACAAAATGAATGCCCAGCAGTGCCACTTTTCCCATTTGGACAACAGGAACAGTTTGCTTATGTCTGGGGTTTCCTCTGCTCCTCTCCTTCTCCTCCGCAGTGATGGTGGCATTCTTGTGCATCAGCTTCTTCCAGGTACGTGTGGCCTGGAGGAAGAAGACTTTGCCTTCCGGGTCATCACACAGAGCGAGGAAGAGGATGAGTTTCAGTGCTTTGTGAAGACCACGGTGAGCAGAGGAAGAGCCAGGAGCCCCAAGATGGGCAGCACAGTGGGCAGGAAGCCCGGGAGACTCATCTCAACCCCTGACCCTCACTAAAGGACAGAAGATCCACTTCTTTTTCATTTTTCCTGCTAGTATTGACAGAGGAAGCGTTTTCTTGAGCAAGCACAGATTGCTCTGACTACTGGATTTGGCCCAGATAATTTACATGGAGGCCAGAGAATCACACACCTGGAATCACCTGGGCTCAGACCAGATTGGAAGACATGTTGAGGGTTCCTTGCTATTTCCTTCTCATCCTGCAGATGCTGTCACATGCAACCTCAGGAACACACTTCACTTCCCTCTTGCAGGCAGAAGACACATCTGTAATTAGCTTCCACTGTCGGGGAGAAAATTTCTGCATGAGCAAAGAGAGTGGAACCGGGGAGGAGGCCCGTTCTCACCAGCAGCAAGGCTGTTGTGCCACCGGGCCATGTGTGGTGATGGTGGCTCCTTGCTGACGAGCCCCAGTGCCCCAGTCTGTGGGAAGCTTCCTCTGCTAGGGCTTTAATAAACTCTTCACTGCGGCACTCACACCTGGTGACCTTTACCCTCTGCGGGGGCTGCTATGCATCACGTACTATTGATTCACTACCTTGAGAATTGCAGAGAGGAAGATGAAAACCTGCTGCAATTTGATAAGGACTTGAGATGTCAGAGTACACAGCCCAGCCACCTTTTCCCCTTCAGATGAGAGACTTTGTGATTTGCTTATGTTTGGGGTTTCTTCCATTCCTCGGCAAAAATGATGCTATTCTCCTTGCATTTGGATTTCACTTGTGTTGGCTTGTGGTTTGCACTCAGGAGGCATGTGATGTTATAGTCCCAAAGGAGTGGCTTCTGTTTGTGTGTTGATGCTCTGACCTCTCCAGATTTTGTCCTCACAGGTTGCTTGCTGGGGAAGCAGGAAAGAGTGTGCTGTCTTTCTGCTTGCAGCTGGACCTGTTCAGGCTTGGACAGGAGCAGTGACTTGCCTCAGCCTCTAGAATGAGCTAAAGAAAGACCTGTGAGACCACAGCTTACCCGGATTTTATTTCTGTATTCAACAAATATTTAGTGAGTTGCTACTGGGTGTTAGGTGTTTTTCTCTGGACTGGCAAGATGTTGACGAACTAACAGATTTGTATGTTCTGTGCTTTCTGGAACTTGCATTCTTCAGGATCCATCTGCAAGTAAGAGGTGGTTTTAGGATACTCACATGCTTTTATGCAAAATGGCTTGTCTTCCTGATTTGACTTTAAAATAAGCCCTGGGATATAGCACTGTCAGGGACTCTCTTTCTCTCCTTCTCTTTTTTCTTTCTTTCCCCTCCTCTTTTACTTTCTCCTTCTCCCCTATTAGGTCCTAGGTCTGTGTGTGTGTGATGTGTGTCCAAATTCATTACCACAGTTTTTCTTTCTACTCCTTTTTTACTCCTTTTCTTTCTTTCCTTCCTAATGATTTCAATAACTTTTGATACAATGCACCAAAGGCTTTGCTTGCACGGGAACAAAAGGTGAAATGTTAATATGATTTTATTTGGGCTCAGATTGGATAAGAAAGACCTTTTGTTTCCTACCTTTCATCTTCAAGTCAGCACTCGTTAATTAAATTGAACCAGTGGAAAGTGACCTCTGGGGGTAGGGGGAGTCCCGAGAATATAATACGTTTTAATCAAATATGGGCAATAAATAAATAAGCAAGAAAGGAGCTATTAGATAAAGAACTACCCTGAAAACTTTTAGATGAGAGCTCTTGAAAAAGAGGTAATTTGCATTTTTCTTCAGGTGAAAGTGCACACTTATGTAATGAGGCAGTAGAGCCCTGAAAATGGGGCTGCTTGAACAAAATCAGTCAGCACCCCAAGCTCTGCACTCAGGCTGGGGAACTGCTTCCCTCCTGACTCTGCACCCCAAGACCACCTTCCGTGGTTTGCTGCAGGCGGACTGTAACAAAGGGCCGTCCCATGCTCTGAGCTCACGTCTCACCTGGCCACGAGGGGGCATGGAAGAGTCATTTTCCTCTGCGAGGAGAGGGAGCCCTATGAAGCGTCTCACCTTGGGCCAGGTGTGGCTGACCGGTGGCTCGTCTGCTAGGTTCGCAGGGACTGAGAGGAACAGGCAGTAAGTTTCAAATCCAGAAACTGTGCCGAGAGCAAGTCACTCTCGCTCTGTACAGAGAAGAAATGGGAAGGGAGGATTGTGTTAAGTGGCAGTGTGGACATGGAAGGCTCAGAAATTGCTGTGTGATTTCAAGTGGGCTACTTGGCCTTTTCGAGTCTCTGTTTCCTAATCTACAAAGTGAAATACTAATCCCATTTTACAGAGTTGTTGAGAGGAGCCAATGGAAGTACAAATATAAATTGGAGGGAAAGTGATAGGTGCTGAAAACAGGTAGTTTATTCTGGTGACTCTGTCCCACCCTTCCCCAACCCAGCCCCAAAATGTGCTGCCGCAAGGGATCTAGGCACATCTCTCTGCTTCTTTTCCTTTGCGTGTTTTACCGAAAGTTGCAATTAAATATATAATGTCTTCTAATGGAGGTTGGATTTATATATATATAATATATATACACACACATACATATATACATACATATATGTATATATATAGATACATGTATTCATTCATTCATCCGTTCACTCACTCATGTAACCGTTGAATGCCTCCCATGTCTCATGTCCTGTAGAAGTACTGGACATAAAAGAGAGTAGAAAGCAAACCCAGCACATGTCCCCGCAGAGCCTCTTGTCTAGACCAGCACTATCCCACAGAACTTCCTGTGACAATTAGCAAGCTCTTTATCTGTGCGATCCAGTATGGTAGGCGCTCACCACGTGTAGCTAGGGAGCACTAGAAATGTGGTTAGTGGTGGCAAGCATATTTTAAATGTATTTATTTTAATTAATTTAAATTTAAATAGTCCTCTGTGACTAATGGTTACTATTGGACACTACAAGTCTAGAGCATCGATAGGAAAATGTTTTACATGAAGCTTGGCACACAGTCCTCAAGAATTTTAGTTTCTTATCCCTTTTCTAAAATGGCACCTGGTACCTTGTATATAACTCTTCTGTTGCTATCGTACTTTCTTAGGGAAGAGTAAGGTCATCTCCAATAGACTCTAGGAAGCTACCAGTCTGGGCTGCTCACGTATGCCGCATGGGCTTTTGTACGCAGTAAGTACACTTTGAATGCCTATTAAAGAGACAGTGTGGTATAGGAAAGAGAACACGCTTTGGCACCAAGCAGAAATCAATTTAAGTCGCAGGTCCATCACTCACCAGCTGCATGACCCGAGCGAGCTGCTTAACCTGTCTGGGTCTCAACATTCTTTTTTGCTAATTCTCTGGGATTTCTGACCCCCCAGATGTGGCTCTGGTGTCCACAGGTACTGGCATGACCCTGTTGTCCTGGCTGACCCTGTTGCTGACGGGCCTAAGATTGAGCACCTGGCTCCGGTGAGCTCATCATATCCCTTACCTGGGATTTAAAAGCAAAAGCAGACTAGACGAAAGGGGACAGTTCAGTCCTCCACTGGGGATCGGAGCTGAGCCGATGAGGTTAGAAAGCTCTCAGGACCACGTCTGCCCTGGTGGCGGAAGCCAGCGTGCAGTAGGAAAGAACAAAGCCGACATGTACAGGAGAAACAGAAATAAATGCTGGGGAAAGAGAGCGCAGACGAGCGAGGAAGCCAAGGGATGCTCTCATACTGTGACCCGGTCGACCCCAGAGCCCAGAGAGACCCTCCAGGGTTACATGAGGCGACTTCCATCCTTCTTAGACACTTTTCCTGCCTGTACAGATTGGTGCTGGGTTTCTCTTGCTTGCAATGAAACAAGTTCTAATCAAAACAGTAGTCAATCGCAATCTCCTCCAGTTCATCCGCATCCCTTCAGAACTCTGCCTTGAACTTGGACCCACCTTCTAGTCCTGCCTCTGCTGTGAGGTGACTGAGAACTCAGAGTGGCTTCAGGGTTGGTGTGTGCGGGGGGGGGGGGGGGCAGTGCGCTAAGTCCCTGGGAGTTAATTAGTGCAGTTGGAGTCGTTTCCTGTAATGTTTATGTGCTGTTGCCTCAGGACAATTTAGTAGCAAAAGAGCAAACACAGGTGTCGCTGAAGTAGCCCTCTGGGAAGCAGCCCAATGTGCAGAGCAGAGAGCACGTTGAATCAGGAGAGGGGTCACTGTTTCCAAGTCCCCGACTGCCTGCTCACTGATGTCAACTTGGGTGTCAAGGCAACGGGCCTCTGTTTCCTCGCTGGAAAAAACGGAAGTGAAACATATCATATGTGTCTCATGGGAGATGTGCGTTCGAATGAGGGAATTCATGGAGTCACTAATCGTTGATCCAGTTTCTCTCCTGAGCCTGGCTCTGGAGGTTGCACAGAACATTGTGAGAACTACTGTATACTCTCCTATCCATCTTCATCTCTGTTCTCTAGAGGAAGAGCTCGGAGACATGTCTGGGGAAGGAAAACATTCCTCCTTGCTGTTTCCGAAGACCTCGAATGGGCCAGTGAGGTAGTGGCCTCGTGAGGGTCTCCTAATGTATGTGATGACCAGCAGGTTTCCCCTGAGACTTCACAGCACCTGGCACATTTTGTGGCTCCTGCCCTGGGCTCCCTTATATCTGAGACAGTGACCTCACCAGGGAGCCCCTCTCTCGCTCCTGCGGAGCGGTAGGGCCTCTTCATTCTGGCCTTGTTTCCGGCAGGTTTCTTGTCTCTGCCACAGTTTCTCAACTGGCCAAGGCCAGGATCATTGTCACTTTTAGCACTTAGTGTCTTGGCTTTACAAAGTCCTCGTTTCTGGGTCCCTCTTGGAGTGTCCTGTCCACAGCTGGCTTGCTCCAGGTGGGAACAAAGTCGCCGGAACTGAGAGCTGGCAGCCCTGCCCGGGTGCTGGTCTCAGCTTGCTCTCAGACCTTGGGTGCGTCATGTCCCACACTGTCTGCTCCCTAGAGTCCCCATCTGTAAAGCAGAGATAAAAATATCTGCCCTTCTGACCTGACAGATAGGAAATTAGATTAGAGATGTGAGACACAGCAAAGCGCTATGTGACTGCAAAGGTGCTAGTATTATTTTTTGTATAACCTTAAAAATCTTATTACCAAAGTGATATATGCTCACTGGAGAAAACTGAGAAAATGCAGATAAGAAAACGATGAAAATAAAAATAGCACATAATCCCATCACCTAGGGATAACTGGTGTAAATAATTTAATGGATATCATTCTTAGATCTACATCTATTTACTTGAAATAAGATCACACTCTTTGTGCTGGTTTGCAGTTTGATTTTTTTCACATAATAATCTAATCATTAGAGGTATGTGCTTCTAGAGATTAAACTTGTTGGATTTCCTCTCTGCTCGGAGCCAGAAAATCACCCTGGACTGGTTGAAGGTCTTCTCTCCATCCTCCAGAAAGCAGAAGGGGCCACCTTGGACTCAGCTGGGAGCTGCCCTTGGGAGGAAGAGCTGCGCCCTAGTGTCTGGGGAAGGAGAGTTGTGTGGCCAAACCCTTGGTACTCTGAGGGTGAGAGGGAAGTCTGCCCCTTCTACTGAGGAGGAGATGGGAGTTTGGTGGAAGATGGGGGTTTTGTGGCTCTCGGTTCTGAGAGGTGGTGAGAAATGAATTGTCGACAAACAAGCATCCCCGGAACTGCCTGGATCCTGAAGGTGATGCGGGGGGGACCGGGAAGAGGGAAAATGAGATGAATTCTTCCAATTCTAGGAACTCCTGGGCCAGGCTTGGCACTGAAGGAATAGTGTTGCATCGCCTCCCTCAAGAACAAGGTGGAATTGACAGGGATCTTTAGGCAGAGAGTGTAGCAGCAGCCAATCGGCATCCTGGATGTAAGGTGGACAGTTCTCAGCAGCAGTTGTCAAATTCTTTCCTGGAGTTTTCTTCACATGGAGAACTAGATCGGCCATATGTTCCCTCTGGAGTGCATTCAGTTCCTAGGATTCTGGATAACTCTTGATTGGGGAGACCCTAAAATGGAGAAATTCATGGTTCTGCTAATTGTGAGGTGAAGAATCAACAACTAATTTACAATATAAAAGATGTCATTATTTGTAGTGACTTGAGCAATAACCTCCCCAAAAGATGTGTTCAACCAGAGGCTGTGACCTTATATGAGAAAGTGTCCTTGAGGTTGCGATGAAGTGAAGGATGTTGAGAGGAGATCATCAGGATTTAGGGCAAGCTCTAAGCCCAGTATCAGGCATCCTTGGAAAAGCAGAGGAATATTTGAGACATAATGGAGAGAGGGGAGTCTCTCCCGGCAATTGCTAATGCCAAAATTCAATAGGAGGAGTTTAGCTTAAAAAAATCTTGGTCCTTTACCACAAAGCAACGTGTAGGAGTTGGAGCTGAGACTCTGCAGTCATGATAGCTGCATTACAGCTCAATTACGTCCATATCTAGTTCTAGTTTACAGCATCCCATGGACTCTGGTAGCCTCTTTTATGCTTCCACTGGATCTATTTTTGTTAAGTCAGCCAGAATTGATTTCTGTTGCTCACAGCCTAAAATCCTAGCAGTACAGATGTTAACCTACATGGTCGTCTTACAACTCTATGAAGAAAGTAGATAGAAAGTGTTCCATTGGACAGATGAGAAAATTAGGGCTGGAAGAGATTGAGTCTCCCGCTCAAACCTGGTCAGTGATGGTGCTAGGGCTAGAAATGGGGTCTCTTAAATTGAAGACCTTTCCCTTTGCTTCTCACTTAGCCTGCTAGGGCCAGAAAAACAACAACTTCAGGACTGGTGATTTGCTCTACTTTCTGCAGAAAACCTACAGCTGTTTCTTACAGTCAGCCAATGCAGTGAATATATTAAAGCAAAGTGTTGGTTTACCCATTACCTTGATGGAAGAGAAGTGAGAGAAACAACTTTAAGTTGTTGAAGAGGTGGCAATTGAATTTGAGACAGGAGGACTTTACGTTTCTTCCCAGGATGACTCTGAGATGATCCGAGAGACAAAGAAAGTTGCTTTCCTTATAAACTCTCTCCCTTCTCACTTCTCCTGTCATCTCTCAAGTGTTATAAAAAGCTGCATGAAAGTTTCATCCCTAGGAGGGCTCTTCCCTGTTGCTTCTAGGGGATTTGAGGGGTTTCTGCCCCTGAAATGAGTCTCTTTAGGCATCTTTGAAAGTTGGCCATAGAGATGCATTGTAGGGTAAGTTGACCGCAAGTACTTTAAAATGGAACAAAATCTCTTTGCAGTTTAGAAAATAAAAAATGACTGAGACAGTGCTCTATTGATTTTCTTCCCCTCGTCTCACACCACTGGGTGAATACATTATTCTTGGAGGTTTTATACAAATTACTCAATAAAGTCACAAGCAAAATGTGTCTGGTAAATGGGGTCTGCTTTGGTTCCAAGTCCATAGGCAGAAACTGCTAAGCTGGAAGAGACCTTGTGGGCCGTGGAATGTAACTCTCACCCCATAGTTTTGAGCAATGGGAAGCCGAGGGACTGAGTGACTTCAGCTGGGGTTCACAGACCACAGTAGTTGGGAGTAGAACTCAGGACACTGGGCTCTACCATGCCGTCTCCATGTTTCAAGGTAGATAAGAAAGAGTCTTGGTCAGTCCCTGTGACGGTCATTCTGATGCGTCACCCTGACTGGAGTAGAATCCCCGACATTCAGTCAAACGTTATGCTGGGTGCATCTATGAGGGAGCTTCTGGGTGAGTTCACGTATGATCAGTAGAGTGAGTGAAGCAGATTGTCCTCGCTAATATGCGTGGGCCTCATCCAGTCAGTGGAAGATCTGAGTAAAACAAAAAGCTGAGTAAGAGGCAAGGCCCCTGCCTGAATGCTGGAGCTGGGATGTGAGTCTGTTTCTGCTTTGTACTCAAACTGGAACATCGGCTCTCCTGGGGCTTGAGACTGCTATCTTTCAGCTTGGATCTCGGATCTCTGGCTCACTGCCTGCAACGCTCAGGACTTCCTGGGCTCCTTGTCACCTGAGCCGATTCTTCAACCTCCCCTGCCCCACACACTTTACTGGTTCTATTTCTCTGGAGAACCCTGACTAACATAGTCCCTATGAGGAGTAGAAAAGAAAAAGTCAGACATCTGAAGAAGCTAACAAAATATTCAGTATTCTTATCTGAAAATACCAAGATGTCAAGATCTGTTTTCTCCATGAATTGTTTTAGTTGTTAGTTGTACAATATAGCAATTTTGGCCAAAGAGTTTGCTGTGCCATTTCTTCAAACATACCTGTCGGTATCATCCGTAGCAGAGGTTGAAAACTGGTAACTGGTTGATATTGCCCTAAAGATGTATTCTGTTTGGCCTACACTCCCTGCCCCCCATATTGTATTTTTTATTGTTTTTTAAGTCAGGATCCTGCTATGTAGGCCAGGCTGGCCTGAACTTGCTACTTAGCACAGGTTGGCCTTGAACTTGCGATCCTCCTGCCTCAGCCTTCCAAGTGCTGGGATTACAGGTGTACACCATCATGCCTACCCTCTGTCCCTTGCCATATTATAGACCTCATAGGTCTTTGCTCTGTTTTAGTATACTGTGTCTTCAGTAATGCCAGGTTTGCATTGAAAGAACTAGGCACATTCTTCATTTAAATGCAAGATCTGTAATATTCGGTTCCTAATTGGCTATAATTCGCTAGTGCTAAGTAGCAAATATCTTTCCAGTTAGTGCTCGTGTCACCAGTCCACAGGAGTCCCCACCACTCCTGAATGTCTCCCTGATGCAGAAGCTAAGGGCCTGTCATAATTTGGATCTTGACTGTCTTTCAAAAACCTACATGTTGAAGGCTTGGTCACCAGCCTGTGGCACTATAAGGAGGTGACAGTCTTTGTTTAGGTGGTGGAGCTAGTGGAAGGAAGTTAGGCCATTGGGGGCCTGTCTTTGAAGGAAATACTGAGACCTTGGGCCCTTCTAGTATCTCTCTTGCTTCCCAGTATTGTCTTTACTGTGTGAACAGAGAAGCTATGAGGCACATAGCTTTGCTCCACTGTGTCACTGTGTGCTCCCTGCCATGACATACTGCTTCACCACAGGCCTTAAAGGAATGAGGCCAACTAACCATGGACTGAAACCTCCAAAACTGTGAACCGAAATAAACCTTTCCTCTCTTAAATTGATTATCTCAGGTATTTTGTTATGGTAAAGGAAAACTGACTAACACAGGGTCAGTGCCACTTACTGTCAAGTTGAGCTGGCCAGGCCAATTATCAAATACTTCAGAATGTCTTTGGAATAAAGACATTGTTCAATCTATTAACATTTCCTAGCTACTGATTCTATTCCTAGAACAATGTCAGGAGATGGCCACACAGAGGTAAATCTGATGTGATTTTGCTTACAAGGAATTGTAGTCACAGTGAAACATTTCCTGTATTCCTGTGATACCTTTACCAGAGATGCTGGTTGTTGTTTTGGCTACAGCAGGTGTATATAGAAGAGAAGAGAGGTGAGATAAAGAGACAGGGCAGTATGAGGTCTTTGTCAGAGAATATGAGGATTATATGGCATGATAACAACAAAAAAATAACTGGCTGAGACCAGTTGTCTGGCAAACCATGTCTCTTTTTCCTGAACACCCAGATGGACTACATTTCCCAGCATTCTCTATAGTTAGGCAAGGTTATGGTGCCAGTCCATCCAATAGAACCTGGATAGACACGTTCTGTGCTTCCAGACCTGACTCCCCCATCTCTCCTGGGTAAGATTCCCATCTTCTTTCTTTTCCAACAGCTGAACAAATGAGATATGAGGTTGTGGCTGTTTCATGGAAAGAGCCTCAGTCCCTGAGTCACTGTGCAAAGGACACCTGCTATGGACTGTGATGTGACCAAGAAGCAAACCTCTACTTTGTTAGCTGCTCAGATTTTGGTATTTACTTATACTAGATATCAGTTCATTAATGAAAAGAAACAACAGCAACAAGAAGAATTTATTAAGTCCTTACTCTGTGTTTGGCCCTGTTTAATTGGCTTCCATGTATTAGCACATTAAATTGTCGCAAATCTATGAGGTAGATATAATTATTTCCACTTAACAGTGAGGTAATTAAAGTGCAGTGAGGTTAAGTAACTTCCCAGGATCACAGAGTCACTAATAGAACCTCTGTTTTATAGAAAGGTTATTCTGGAACACAGAAACATTATGAAGGGAGAAGAATCAAAGGTAGTGGAGAACTACTAGAGAGCAAAGTCAAATGACTTGGATGTCTACATGGTTCCCTGTGCCTGGGTCTGAGCTGGCAGCGACTGGGGAGCTCAGGGGCCGTGCTGTCCACACCCATGTCGTCTTTACTGTGTGACTAGGATGCTTAGGAGGGTAAGCAGGCCCTGACTGACCCAGGAGAGTCCTTAGGTTTGAGGACTTTAATGTCTCCAAAGATACCTTGTTCTGCTTTCCAACACAGCAAATGCATAATTCAGATAGAAGGAGCTTTGCTGAAGCCTTGTACACAGGCTTGAAGGTTGCATTTAGTCAGAAACTCAGAGAGGGCCCTGAAAGACTCCCCTGCTTGTGGCTGCTCAGACCACAGCTGAGTGTCTGGAACTCAGACTGGCCATGGTGGGCATCATGCCCTGAGAGTGAGTGTTGATGCCTTGTGGGGATCTCTGTGGGGGATGATGGCTCAGCAACAAGGTGCACCGGAAGAGAATCTGCCTCTTCCTTCTGCCTTCTACAGGCTGCACCTACCCGGGTCTGTGCTGCACTGTCATCAGAGAAGGGAGGGGGAGTAGGCAGGCAATCGACATTTTTCTCAGGGTCCCTTCTGTCACCACAGCCAGGCTCTCCTGGGGGACCAGAAGTGGGGCATTCCAGGCCCGCTACGCCTGTTGCTCAGGTGTTGCAGACTGTTAGTGGACCAGGGTTCACAGAGCCCCAACACCATGCCTGGCCTGCACCAGGTACTGGCAAGAGTGCACACCGCCAACAGGCTGATAGACCCCCTTCCTGAGGAGAGTCGCTGTCTTGTGCAGAGGTGCCAGAAAGCAAAGAAACAGACCACCAAGATCCTGTCAGATCTCATAGACACATGGCCTGCGATGGGTGGTATTCAGATGGGGGCTGTCAGGAAGGACCTCTCTACAGAGCTGACCTGTGAGTTGAGAATGAAATATTGAGCAGCCCTGTGAGGACCGGGGAAAGCATCCCAGGCAAGCGGGACATCGAAGTCAAGGCCCTTGAGCTGGGGAGAACTGGCTATGAGCTCACAGAGCGCAAGCAACGGCCAGGTCAGTGAGGGCAGCAGGGGACAGATTAGGGGAAAGAGGAGCCCTGGCCACTCCTTTGTCTGCTCTAGGAGGAGATACTTACCAGGCTTCCCTGTGCCAGTTCTCTGCTGCTATGTTCAGAGAGTTAGGTGAAGTGTGCCTGAGAATATCCTCAGTGCAATGGGTAAAGTCAGAGCATCTAGAGTCAGATGACTTCTGTTTAAATACCCATGTTCGGGGCTGGGGATTTAGCTCAGTAATTAGAGTGCTTGCTTTGCAAGCACAAGGGCCTGAGTTCGATCCCTGGCACCACAAAAAAAAAAAAAAACAAAAAACAACCATGTTCAAAATTTTAACAGTGGGGTCTTGAGTATCATACGTGAATTGGGGCCCATTTTTTTCACATCTGTAAAAGGGAAATAATAGTAACCCACCCATCAGTGTTACTGTGGGGTTAAAAGCAGTTTGAATTCCAAATATTAACATGGTGTAACGTACCGTAGATACTAGCATTGGTTATTGGCTAGTCTGACAGAATATGCGTACAGTTAGGATGATTTTTTGAGGGAGGCATGTTCCCGATTTCTGCAACCCTTTTGGAATGATGGTAGCGTGAAACATCTTATGTCCCAGGCTCTGTGCTTGACGATCTCGTTGCCTCCTCGGGATCCTCCAGGTAAGAACTCTTCTGATCCCATTTTTCAGAGTCTTCTGATGGAACCATGCAGGCTCCTTGGGATGGGGGTAGAGCAGATGATCCCCAAATTGAATATGATCGAGTACATTGGGACAGAGACAGGTTTTGGACCTGGAAGCAGAAGAATACAGCATCCTGGACTTTCAGTCTCTAAATTATCTTTATTTGCAAGTGTTAATTCATCAGCTGACAGCCTTAATGTCCTGACCGGGGCTGGATGGAGCCAGGCCTCCAGGAAAACCCAGCCCAGCTCTGTGGCGTGGGAGCCACTCCACAGACACATACCATTACGGCATCTCTTGGCCCGCCAAGCTTCCTTCCCTCCCTTGGCCGCCGCCTCCACCCAACACTCACCTCAAGCACCACAGGAGCTCTCGCCCCACTCCCGGCCCCCACCCTCCTGCCATCTGCTGGGCCGCGTGCTGGCCTCACTGTGCCCGGGAGCGGGCACGGCGCCATGGCAGCACACAGGCCTGCATGCCGGGCTGCCGGGTGAGCATGTGTGAGCCCTGCGTGTGCTGTGAGGCTGCCATGCAGCCGGGCTCCTTGGGCAGGGGGGTGGCCATGTGGCATGATTGGCAGGTGGGCTGGGGGCGGAGGCCTGGGAGAAAGAACAGGCAGGGTGCACACTTCTGCAGCTGCCCGAGTGGACCCCCGACCTGAGTGGGGGTTGGAGAGGTGCGTAGCTGGGCCGAGAGAACAATGCAGCATCCTCTGCTGCTGCTGAATCAGCTCTGGATGGATGCGGAGGGGCTAGGAGCCCTCTCCTCTTTGGAGAAGAGGCGCTCCCATTCTAAGCACTTCCTGGATGCCGGGGCCTGTGCCAAGCAGAGTCCTCATGGCTTAAAATCCTCACCGCCACCCTGGTGAGGCAGAGGGAACTATTATCCTCACTTGCTGCCCACAGTGGCCCTGTGAGTAAGTGCTAAATCGAGCCCTCTACCCCAAGTCCTCCCGACTCCGAACGCCTAGCACTCTGCTCCCCGTCCCACGAAGCTCCTGCTGGTGCCCTGCATCTGTGTTTTCTTATGTGGCATCTGCGGGACACTGACCCTTTGCTTGAATGTGCTCGGTGTTAGTAAGAGATGGCTTTCCGGCGGAGTCTGTCCTACTGGGGACGTCTGACCTGAACGAGCGACCAAGCAAAACCACTAGTTCAGAGTCCCGCACCAGATCGGCCAAGAGAGCTTGAAACATACCAACCCCAAGGACCCTCCCTGGTTTCCTGGGTGCTGTCTCCTGGGGCGGCTGCTGGAGTCTGGACTGCTAACAGGTTCCTGGGTGATTACGATGACCTGTCAGAAGTGAGAACTCCTGGGATGGAGCATCTACATACTGATGCTCAGAGGAGGTCAGTACCTCCTGGAGGTTTGTGTGGTCAGGAAGGCTTCCTGGAGGAGGAGACATTACAGCAAGTGGATTTGTGCTGGAGGGGAGTTATAAGCGAGAAGGGGAGGGCATTTCATATGGAAGGTGGAGGCTCAGGGCAGACATAGACGGTGGCTCTCTGGGGATGGACACATCACATGGCTGGTATTCTTGGAGATGAAGCTGCTATAGTTTGTATCTTAAGTGTCTCCCAAGATCCGGGTGGTAAAGGTTTGGGCCTCAGCACAGCATTGCTTCCCAGTGTGAAGTAAGAGGTTTGGCTCTCTACATGTGTTCCCACCGCGATGTGCTGCCTCATCACAGACCCAAAGCAAAAGGGCCAATCAATCATGGAGCACAGCCTCTGAAATCACAAGCCAAAAAATAACTTTTCTCTTTAGAAGTTGATTATCTCAGGTATTTATTGCAGTAACAGCAAGTGGAGTAACACAGAGGCCAAAAAGCAGGAGGCCTGAGGATGTCCATGGATCGACAAACACTCATTGAGCATCTGCTATGTGCCCTGCACTGTCAGACATGGGCAGTGCAGCAGTGGATAGACGGCTGGGAATGACGCAGCAGCTGTGGATAAATGAATGAGACCAAGGAGTGAGATAATAATGGTACACAGAGCTGGGCAGGCGCCCCTCAGAGGAGTGAGCAAGGACTTGGATCCAGAGAAAGAGCTGGCTACCTGGAGAAAGAACGCTGCACACAGAGGGGATGACAGGGGCAGACTCCGCTCTGAGGTACCAGGTGACTCGTCATTCCTGGAACAACCCCAAGTGCAGGGTGGCCAGGGCATGTGGGCAAGGGAGTGAGGTGGGTAGGACCATGGCAGGGCCCTAGTCTGAGGGGCCGGGCATGGCATTCAGATGGAATTCAAAGACCAACTTTAGGGTCTGGCCCTGACTGCAGGCTGGGGAGGGACCTGGGCCAGAGAAGACCCACCCCCACCCAGCTCTTCTCCAGAGACTAATGACGCTGTCTCTCCCACCCCGCAGTGGGCATCCATCCAGCGACCTTCTCTCCCTCATCTCCTCTCATGCTCCCACACTGCCTTTATCTATCGGCGCCTCACTGCAAACTCCGCCTTGTCCTCCTTCTCCATGGAGAGGCCCTCTCCGCCCACACAGCAAGTTCGTCCCAGTGCCCACCCTGAGATGGGTGCCCTGTGCCAGGCTGTCCTTGGGATGCTCAGTGCTGGCCCCTAGGCTCCCAGGCCCAGCCTCCCTCCACCTCTTTCCCTCCCTGATGCCACAAGTTCCTGAGAATATGACGCCCTAATGGTGGCTTTGTTCCTCAGGAAGGCAGATTCAAGTGATTCGTCTCCTTCACACTCGCAATTTACTGTACAATTGAGCCGATGCAGCAGTATTAAGAAACTTAATGTTTTTAAGTAAAAGTTAATTGATTGAAATTAGGCAGACAGCAACAGCTGCAGAATGGCAGAAAAAGAAGCATTTACTTAATAGATAGAGTGCCTGTTAAACAGGATATGGCTGCACAAATTACTCAGCTGAGAATAGGTGAGCCATACGTGTGCTGTGTGTGTGTGGCATCCATGTGCCATGCCTGTTGTGCATGTGTGGTACATGTATGTGCACATACAGCACATGTATCCACGGGTATCGTGTGTGTATGTGATGCACACTTGTGTGTGGTGTGAATTCATATGATATACACGTGTGGTATGTGTTGTGTGTGCACATGTTTACAGTGGCGTATGTGGTATACGCCATATATACTGCTATATGCGTGGTAGTGTGATGTGTGTATCACCTGTATTGTACGTCGTACACATGTGTTGCCTGTGTTGTGTGTGTAGGGTATTTGTGGAGGGCATGTGGTATGGGTGTGGCACGAGAGTGACATGTATGGTGTGTGCGGTGTGTGTGTGATGTACATGTGTGCACGTGTGTCCGGAGGAGTAGGATTCCAGTTTTCTCAGCCCTCGTTGCCTAGAGGTCCCCTGGACACAGCTGTCTATGTGTGACACGTTCCATCTGTCTCATTCCTCAATGTCTTTTGAAGAGAGATTTTTTTACTATGCAAATTCGAAGACATCAGATGTTCCTTCCCAGCAAAGAAGCAGGTCAGGGAGGAGGGCCGGCAGATTGGACCTGTTACTACCAATCAAATACCCCATTATTATTACCCCCTTTGGAAGTCCAGGTTTTAGCCAAATCTGCACTTGGACCTTCTTCTGGCGACACCACCAGAAGGCAGACATTGCCAGGACTGGGTGTGTAGGGGCTCTGGCCGCAGACTGTTCCTGCCGTGATGGGTGGAAAGGACTCATTAAAGATGAGCAGGAAGGCGCACACGCTTCTGGGCCAAGGTGCGGGAGACAGCCGGCCCCTGCTCTGCAGAAGAAACAGGCTCATTAGGGTTGGTAGAGAATAATGCCCAAGACTGATTCAGCATTTTGGCCTGCATTAATACATTCTCTCCTTTTGTCCCTGCATATTAAAAGAAATCACAAAAGGTATTTACATAGCGAATCCCTTTTCAAATATTTTCCTTCAATCAAACCAAGGCCAGTTCCACAGACAGTGAATTAATTACACGTAGGTTTCTTATGAACTCAAGCTTTCACTGTGCTGTTTCTGGATCTTCCTTGTCTTTCCAGACAGTTCCTCTGCTTCCCTTACAAATCCAACGCTTTACACACCCTGGCTGCCTTTCTGCTCTTAACACACCAAAGCTCGAAGCCTGCCTTTGATTGAATCCTCCTGCGCAGACTTTAGAATATTTGATTTTATCTGATCATGCTGATTTCAGCCCAAATTTCACCTCCTTGCAGAGTCTCCCTCCCCCTCAGGATCCCACTGCCCTGAGCGACTCCTTAGTGCTGGCCACTAGCTGCTCAGAATGGACATTTTTCCATTGATTCCATGCCTGCCATCACCCCGGACACAAGTCGCTGTGGCCCATGGACCAAAGCTAGCCCAGTGCCTATTTTTTGGGACCCAAGAGGTAAAAATGGCTTTTACATTTTAAATGTTGAAGAAAAGAAAAGTAATATTTCATGACATGAAAATTATATGATATTTGGATTTCAGGGTTCAAAAACACAGTTTACGGGGGCACAGCCACTCGCTCACATCTGTGTTACCTGTGGTCACTTTCACTCTATAATGGCAGTGTTGAGTGGTCGTGGTAAAGACCACACAGAGCCTGAACTATTCCACTACCTCGCCCTTTATAAACAAGAGTTTGCCAGTCTCTGGTCTAGAATGAAAGGTGTAAGAAGCGGAGACCTCTCTGTCTTGCCCAAGTCTTTGCTTGGTAAGATTTTGCGGAATGAGCTTCCTTTTTCTGAGCTGATTCTTACCTTGTTCTTTAATAGTCAGCTCTGCAGTAGTCTCCACTCTTGGAAGTCCTTGCTGACCTTGACTCCCAACTCCTGGCTGAGGTGAGTCTTTCTCCTTGGGCTGCCCCAGGATCTTGAGCTGTAGATGGCATAGCACTTGATAATAACAAGAGCAGCTGACATTTGTTGAGTCTTTGCTGCCAGAGCACCACATTTTTTTGTTTGCATTTCCTTTATCCTCAACTGTATCCCGGAGAAGTAGTTATTATAACGTCCATTTCACAGATGAGGGAGCTGAGACGCACAGGTCACCCCCCGAGGTCACACAACTTTTAGGCAACAAAGAGAAACACGAACATGGAAAGTCTGACCTCAGGTCTGTTCCCTTAACTTTGTTCTTTTCTTTGCCCACTCAGAGAGGAGATCCCTGGGGGTAGTGCTATGCCCAGTTCATCTCTGCATCCCTAGGCCTGATCTTGTAGTGGTCCCAAAATAATTGTTGAGTGAATCCATTTCTGCAGGCCAGAGAATCTTTGGCCTAATCCTCACCATGCACCTCTCCATTGTTCTTTCTCTCTCCCTCTCCCATTCATGCAAGCATCGTTCACTCAAGTATTTCTTTCCCATGAGGATAGACAGGCCAATGCTAATAATCCTCTTTGCAGCATGGGAAAACTGAGGCACAGAGGAGTTGAGGCAAGTGCCAGGAGCCAGGGAGAGACTGTGTCAGAATCAGAACTCAGGAGCACAGCCTGAAAGTTTCACCAGACCCAGGTCTTTGATCAGTGGACCGAGAAATAGTCTTACAGACATGCAGAACAAAGAATGTGCTGTCCTGCGAGGCTCTTTGTTACCAAGGATTAAAACACCCCTCACCCCAGGCGATTTGGTCATGATGCCCTTGATGATGATTTTGTCTGACAGGAACTACCCAGGCACAGACTGCGATATTGCAGTCAAGTGCCCGTGCCACCCCGTTCCGCTCCTCCCTCCCTCCCTCCTTCCGCACACTCGCTCCTGCCTCCAAGGGCATCGGCTTCCTGACCAGCCAGCCATGCTCTAAAGCACACACAGGGTAGGAAATGAAAACCCCGGGAAGAGCAGATGATGCGGGTGGGAGGTGGAGGTGCCTCTACTCAGTGCGATCTGCTCTGCTCCCCAGGCTGGCAAGAAAAACTTAAACATTATTTACTCAACCATGTGCGAGTTAAAACCAATATCTGCCTGCCATCTGTTCAGCTGAGTGACCCCTCAGAGCTCACCCCCACTCCGTGACGTCATCCTGCTGCCGCTCCCTGGCTCTGCCGTGCTCCCTGGGAGCCAGGATGGGATGGGGAGGGGAGCGACCATACCGCAGGAGGGAGGGCTCGCACTTGGCGTTTGGCACTCCGGGCTACTTTGGCCTTATGAAGCTTCTATCACCCTCCCCGGAGCTCAGGGGGAGCCCTAGATCCTCCCACTTTCGCTTCAGGCAGCCCTGGCTCTGCCACCAACTAATGGTGTGACTAACCTTGGGCACGTCGCCTCTCAGCTCTGGGTCTTAGTTTTTCTGTCAAGTACACAAGGGCATGGGACCACCATTCTTCAAGGTCCCTTTGATTCCCAGTGTCTCCCCAATCCTCCTCCTTGGGCTGTACGCCCCATTTCTGACTCAGGGTCCTCATACCAGACAGCGCCGTGCTCTCCTCCTCTGGGCAGGCTCCATTCTCTGCTGCCCCCCATTTATCCGTATCTTCCAGGAAGGACTCCCTGCCATGATGTTTCCTGTTACCTGGCAACCACCATCACCACACAGGGCTCTGGGAGCCTGCTGTCCGTGCTGTCCAACACACACACACACACACAAACACACACACACACACACACACACACACACACACACACACACACTGGGGCAGTGAGGGGAGAGACCTCGAGTCACAAAGAACCATGTCTGCTGGCAGTAGGTGGCAAGGAATGCGCAGGAAAAGGGTCCCAGTGCGAGAGTGCTGGGCTGAGAGTAAGGAGAGGTGCGTTCCAGTTCCCAGCTGATGCCAGATTTCTGTGTGCCTTTGTGCAAATTCTTCCCCACTCTGAGATGTCATTTCTCTATTTGCACAGCAAAGGCAATGGACTCACAGATTTCTTGCAAGCTCCACAGTAAAATTCTTGGTACAATAAAAGATCTGAGTCCTGGCACCTTGGAAACTATCTGGAATGGTTCGGTGGCTGAGGCCCTGTCTTGTTTCTCTGTGTGCAGACTGGAATAAGGCATGACTGAGGCCAATTAGCAAGTGGCCTGTGGCCCGCACATAATGGAGTGTAGGGACAGCACAGCTCCTGAGGGGCGATTGTGTGCAGCCCCTCCCAACTATGTGAAGTGATGCTGGAAGCCGGGCCACCAGGCTGGTCGGAGTGGGCGTATTTACTCCATGGAAATTGGCGAATGCTACAAATCAGAGCTTATTATTGTTAGTTATTATTATTATATCTGCAAGCTGGTTGCGCATTTATCCTCACACATACTGCCTTCAGCCCCTTTGACCAGTCAGCAGTGAGAGTTTTCCCCTAGGGCAGAACTTCCTTCCCTCCTGAGTCTTCCCCAAGTGCCCTGCCCTCCTACCTGCCTGCTGTTCCCACTAGGTAGGCGTCCAAGAATGGGTCCTTGCTTTTAAGCACTGCCTGCAGAAAGCAAGTCTGGAATGGATTGCACAAAGGGTAGATCATTTATGTACTATTAGGAAGACTCGTTAATATCAGGGTGTTAAAATATGTAAATAGCATAAACATGCACCACATCCTAATTACTGTTTTGCATTATCAAGTCATTTACTCTTTATGACATTCTGCGACTGTTCAGCTGTGTCAGCGAACACTTAGCAAACCTCCTACCACGGCTGATGAAGCTGTGGAGCCCTCTCGGCTCCTGTGTGGGGAGGAGGCGGGGTGACGAGGCATAACAAAGCCTGTGTTCCAGGTGCCTCCACTGTGGAGGAAGACGCTCATTGTTGGAGATGCTTTCTGTGTGAACAACATATGCTCCCGCTTCCTGGCATTTTCCCCATCATTCTTTAATCCCGTTTCTCACGGAGGCAGATTTATATGCAGGCTAATGAGAGCTGACATTTCTTGTGCTGGTTGTTATACTTGCTGCATTGATTTAAAGAGTTCAGTGTCAACCCACCATCAACATGGTTCCTTGAACCCTTCTTTAAAGCACTGGAACAGTCCCCGTTGGAGAAGCCACCTGCTCTGTATACTGTCAGGCTTTGTGGTTAGCAGTCTAGACCCTAAAACTGGATCCTGCCTGCTCTTTGGGCTCTCTGCCCAAC
The DNA here is from genome assembly GCA_004026905.1 of Hystrix cristata. NCBI lineage: Eukaryota > Metazoa > Chordata > Mammalia > Rodentia > Hystricidae > Hystrix > Hystrix cristata. The sequence goes on along the minus strand of PVJO010003190.1, from coordinate 93,776 downwards.
TCCAAAGGAAGTTTCCTGCTGGCGCACAAGGGTTTGATTTGACTGCCACTTTGTTTTCTTTGAAGAGTTAGTTGAGGGGTTGGGGATTTAGCTCAGTGGTAGAGGGCTTGCCTAGCAAGCACAAGGCCCTGAGTTCAATCCCAGGCACCACTGCCCCACCACCAAAAAAAGAGTTAGTTGAAACCAGAGGTATCTTGCAGGCAGCAAACAGACCAGTTCATAGACACATTTTGGGGCTGGGGATGTAGCTCAGTGGTAGAGCACTTGCCTAACATGCAGAAAGCCTGGGTTCACTCTTAGCAGTGCAAGAAAGAAAACCTAAAAAACAGTCGTATTTTGTTTGGCTCTCGTAGTGTTAAAAATGATCTTATCTGCCAATTTAAAAAAAGATTAGCACATTTCTCCTAGAAATTCAGATTTCTGGCTTCCTGGAGAAGAATATGAAGACCTGGCAATGGCAGCTGGGCATTACTTCCTGAGAATCATAAACTGGAGGGCGAAAGGTGGGTGAGAGGAGAGCACCCAGCCTCCAGTGGCCTCCATGGCTTAATTGCTCCTATGACTTTGGGCAATTACTTAGCTTCTCTGTTTCAGTGTATTCATGTACGAAAAAGGAGGACAGTTCCAATTCATAGTTAGAAGCACTCAGAACAGTTCCTGGCACTTATTAAGTGCTGTGTAAGATTTATTCATGATAGCTGGCACCTACTGCCTTTCCATGGGCTTGTGGTTGTCCTGTGTTCTAACCTAGAAGTTTCCAGGGACTGAGCTGGCGTGGGTGTGCTGAAACTACCAGTCAGAGGCAATACTGGGGAGGAGCAGGTAGGGGTGTGTCCCCCTTACACATAGCTGAAGCAGGCAGGTGGGAAGCGGAAGTAGCATTCTAATAGTGCGTATTACATTTTTACCATCAACTGCTTACATCCGTCAAGGTCCAATGTATTCCCTCAAATGATAGGTTTCCAGAGTGAATAATTCTGCATTGGAGATTATTAAAGATCGGGTGTTGCTAGCAGGAAGAAGGGAACAGAGAGGTGAATGGAAACAATTTCCATTAAAATGGAGTTGGGAGACAAAAGGCACACAGAGAACTATTTTGAGCCTAAGGCAGGTGACACAGGATTCAAAATTTAATGAGCCTTAAATGCCATTGGATGAATTTAGCTGGAGATGCACGGTTACATCAGACAGGGCCCACATAGTTGCGTGCTTTCCCATAATACTCAATTTTTAAAAAAGCCTCTTTAGAACTAACAAGATAAAGCTCAGTCAGATGAGGGAGTCGTAACCATTGGCAGCGAAGGATGTTTCGGCAGTGCAGAGAGAGGTAGCCTGGCCTACCTGGCTGCTGGAATGTGGGCTGTGACTCACCAGGGCTTGGGGACACAAACCGCCCTGCTTGCCTGAGTATCTGTGTTCCTGTGCAGATGAACCAATTGCGCATGCCCTCCACTATGACTCCCGCTTCCCAGGTCTCCTGCCTCCTCTCTAAGTGCTCAGGGGCCACCACTTTTGGCTTCCCAGCAGGATGGGTTTCATCCGTTGTCTGAGACAGTTGTGTCTCCTTGCAGGGTGCTGCTGCATGGCTGGGCTCAGGAAAAGGACTTCATTTGTCAAAGGCCCAAAGAAGGGAACCAAATTCATTTTGTGGCTAAGGTGTGTAGTTTCTGAGAAAGCCAGGGAGTGTGAAAAAAAAAAAAAATGAATCCTCTTCTGGCTGTGAAGCACCCAGGGACTCAGAAACAAGAGCCCCACAGTACTGTGAGCTGCCGGGGGCTCTGTCTGGACCCCCTTGCAAGCCTCAGGCAGCTTTCCCTGTGGATCAGAACTATAGCCTACTTGAACAGACATTGATCAGGGTTTCCTGGGTCAGAGGCAGACACAGAGTGGCGGAAGTGCCAGGGAAGACAGACCACTCCAAGCCCACTGACTCTCACTGTCCCCTCCCAGGCTCTGTGCTCTGCCATTTCCCTGCGTATCAACAACTGTACATGCTTGACTGTGAAAATATGTGTCCCCCAACTCTCATTCTCACACCATTGTCCTTATTGTCCCTGCACCTCCCCCAGAGTCAGTGTTTATTTTGTTTACATTGAAAGCCCTATGCCAGCCTCCACCCAGGCAATAATACCTGCCAAATCACAGATTTGATGTGCCACTGTGCTTTTTTTTCTACTATATATTAAGATCAGAACATAATTATCAAAGTGGGAAATATTTCTCTGCCTCCCACCTGCCCTCACCCCATGAACAGTAAGTGACAGAGGTGTGACGCTTCTATAGGAAGTGGGACCAACTCATTACGGCACAGAGCTTGGAGGGGTAGTGGCACAAGATTCGTGGCTGGGCAATGCATTTTTACCCCCCCAAAAGACTTGATTGGCCTCTAGAGTTGAAGATATCAAGGATTTTGGACTTAGAAGTCCAAGTGGGAAAACAGATGCTTAAAGAGGAGGGAAGAAGAGGCTGGGAGATGGACACTAGTTCTCTTAGAGAGAGGGAATGGCATGCTTTGCAAAGTAGCGCCAAGGAGCTGGCAGGAAGCACCATCATGCTCTCTCTTAGAAACCTTTCACAGGATCACAAGCTCAGGGGCCAGAGGGGCTTAAAGGCTGTTTTAGCTATGGCTGGTGTAACAAAGGACACAGACTGGAGCTTAAGCAACAGAAACTTATTTTTTGTTGGATGCTGGAAGTGGGAGATCATGGTGTCAGCACAGCCGATTTCTTCTGAGGCCTCTCACTTTAGCTGGTCATTGTCACTGTCTTCTGGTGTCCTCATGTGATCTTCCCTTTGTACCAAGCTGGACCCTAATCTCCTCCTATATGGACACCAGTCCTGTTGGGTTAGGGCCCACCCATATCATCTCATTTAACCCTAACTACCTCTTTAAAGACCTGGTGTCCAAACTGGGTCACATTCTGATATACCAAAAGTCAGGACTTTGACATGAATTTTAGGGTGACAGACAATGCTATGTATAACAAAGCCTTTGGAGTCAAGGGAGTGAAATAATATTGCCCATTTTGCTGCCTTGGTGGATGGGAAGCTTTGCTCAGCTATAGGAGTTCCAGGACAGGAGTCTCCTGGCATCCAGAAAAGGCTGTTGCTCAATCCTTTGGGGTCCAGCAAACTTTTGGAACAAGGTATCTAGGCTCTTCACTCATGAGGGAGCTTGCAGCTCTTTTCCCATATTTTTCAGCTTCTCTGCTTCCCTTTACAGTCTTCTTGTTTGTCCAACCCTCAGCAGCCACCTGGGCCACTCCCTGATTCCAATTCCAGACGGGGAAATCTGGTCTAGCTCATGACTATGCCACAGCCTTTTCTCAAGCTGCTCTGTCCTTCCCTGGACCACTGAAGAATACATCAGGGTCCAGCCCTGGACTCAGATATTGTGGTCAGGCCTGCTTCCTTTTGAAGGTGCTGGTAACTGGCCATCATCACTGCTGAAATAGAATAAATCTGGAGGTGTTAATCTGGGGTTTTCCTTGGTTATTTTCTATTATCTCATAACTCTCCCCACTGGGATAGAAGACTATGGACCACTTGGGTTCCATCAGAATCAGAGGTCAAAGAAATCAGATTCCTAACCCCAGGTTCAAGCTTAAGTGAAAGACTGAAAGATTTAACAGAGTACTTGATAGTTTCAAGTGTGTTTTGCTGATCCAGAGGGATATTCTGTAGTCTTAGATGGAGAGAGAATAATTCTATGAGAGAGAGAGAGAGAGAGAGAGAGAGAGAGAGAGAGAGAGTGCGTGTGTGTGTGTGTGTGTGTGTGTGTGTGTGTGTGATAAAAGGTGATGGCTTCCTAAGAAAACATCCCACCACCTAGGAAATCTGAGACCAGAAGCGCCTCAGGCTCCCTTCTTTGATGAAGCCCCTCAGAGCTCTCCGCTATACAGCCTGGAGAAGGAGCAGTAGGATTAAAAGCCACTGGACACTTCTGGGCAGAAATGCATGAGGCTGTCTCCTACCATCTCTTGGAATTCCGTGGGAGGAACATGCAAGTAGCTGACAGTAGGAGCCAAGCTGGGGGAGGTCCTAGAATGAGAGGTGAGGGTGACAGACACAACCTGTGTGTTTTGACACCGAGAATCAGACACACAATGCACTTCGTTATGAGAAGGGAATCTCTATAACAAAGGGTCAGATACTCCCATCCCAATCTCTTGCTGCCCACAAACCTTGTTCTCAGAATTTAACAATAGCCCTCGAGGATCTCAAATGGACTGAGTATAGTTGAGTGGAGATATAAAATGATGATTTAAATCCAGTGTATCAGTTTCTTATTGCTGCTATAACAAATTCCACAAATGTAGAGGCTTAAAACAACATGAGTTTATCATCTTACAGTTCTTCAGGTTAGAAGTCCAACATGGTTTTTAAGTGGGCTGAAATAGAAATAGATGGAACTGGAGATCATCATGTTAAGTGAAATAAGCCATATGCAGAAAGTCAAATACTATATGTTTTCTTTCATATGTGGAATCTAAAAATAAATTTTTAAAAAGAAGGGATGACAGAAAAGTAGAGAGGAGACTATAGAAAAGAGGAAGAAGATCAGGAAGAGGGGAGAGGGAAGGGAAAGGAGGGTTGTATTGGTCAGCTTTCCTGTTGCTGATACAAAATGTCTGACACTTGCAATTTAAAAGAGCAGCATTTTAAGGGAGCTCATGGTTTCAGAGGGTTCAGTCTGTGATCAGTTGATTCCAAGGCCAGAATATTATGGTTGAAGGTTGTGATGGAGCAAAACTGCTCACTTCATGGTAACTGGGAAGCAGGGCACAAGGGAAAAGCACCAGAGAGGAGGGGCACAGAGACCAGATACCCTACCCAAGGTCACACCTCCATGACCCACCCAGATACACCCAGAAGTGTGCTCTGCTAATCACCTGTGCTGCCCTAAATCCAATTAAATTGACAGTGCAACTTAACAGACACAAGGGCAATCGGAGGATTAGAATAATCAGAGTATGTTATGTGCATGTACAAAAATGCCAAAATGAAATGCATTATTCTGTATAACTAATATGCACTAATACATTTTTAAAAAATAAAATGAAATTGAAAGGTACACACAGCTGCATTCCTCTGAGATCCTCCACTGGAGAATCTGCTGGCCTTTTCCAGCTTCTACACACTTTCCCCATTCTAGGACTGTGGTCTCTTCCTCCATCTTCAAAGCCAGGCAGGGCAAGTGGAGTCCTTCTTGCAGTGCATCACTCGAGCTTTCTGCATGACCACCTTGACCGTTTTACTTATCTCTCCTACTTTAAGGATTTTTGTGATTACAGTGGGCCCACCTGCTGTAACCCAGAATGATCTCAAAGTCAGCTGATTTAGGACCCATCATTCCATTTTCTTTCCATTGCCATGTTGTCAAGGTTCTGGAGATGTAGACACTTTTCAGGGCCCATTCTGCTTGCCGGATTTAGTAACTAGGTACAATGAGATATATTTCTTGCCCACACGATGTGGTGGCTTGACACTGTTGTGTCTATTATAGGGAGAGATTCTAGTTTTGAGGTTTAAGGAGGAGAAGGCCATGAAGTTTCATCCATCTGGAATGCTGTCAGACCAACAGTTGGATCAACCTTGGGGCATGAGACCCTGAACTTGAAAGCCATGAAATCGTGGAATTTTTGGACTGTAAAAATCTAGATAAATAATATGTAAGAATTTGAAGGACAAGGGCAAGGGCTAAGCACCTGGTCAGGGTGTCCACCACATGGGATAGGAATTAACTCTAGATTGTTTTACTTCCATCTTCCCTTCCATCATCTGGTCCAATGGTCCATTATTTCCTCCAAAAGCAGCCTCCTAAATTGACTTCCTGTTTCGGCTTACTCTACCATAGACATTTACTACACAGCTGTCTGAGAGTCCTCAAGAGCAAATCACATGGCATCACTCCCTGCCCCAAGCTCTGGAAGACTTTTCTTTTCTTTTGTACTGTGTGCCATGGCCCACACATATGGTCTCCTTGATGTGATTCTACCTGTCTCTCTGTTCACCATCATTCTTCCTGATTTGCATTCTAGAAAACTTGGCCTTTTCTCTATTCATAATCCATGTCAAGCTGGTTCTCATCCCTGGATCTGGGGCATGTTGCTCTTCTTAACTGAAAATATTCTCCCTAGATCTGAGGTTCCCTTCCTAATCTCATTCAGGCTCTTTTCCTTAGATTCATGTTTCCTAGCCACCATTTGCTCCCTTTTTAGTGTCCATCACACACCACTTGCTGTCACCACATGACACATGTTTCCTTATTTGCGTTCTCTTTCTCTCTCTATAGTAGAAGCTGCATTGGAGCCGGGACCCTCAGGACCACATTTATCACTACATCCCCCACATCCCACACAGTGTCTGGCACATAAAAGATTCTAGATAAGTAATTGTTGAAGGAATCAGTGAGAAAATGCACAATGCATTCAAGGCTTCTGTTCCCGAGGATTACACCTCATTTTATTAATGACTCAAACACTTATTTGATTTAAAATTAGAATAACTGTAGGACTCATTTTTCTCATCAGAGAGAAGTGATCAAATTCAGGAGGCAGCAAAGATCTCTCAGAACAGGTATTCAGAGAAGCCTCTCCCACCTCCTTCAGTTTTGAGAAAATTCCCAGTATGAACACTAATCACATGTCAGGGTTGTTGTAGGTGCCCAGCAGGAAACAGAGATGTACAAGACATGACCCCTTCCCTCAAGGAAATTACAGGCTGATAGACGAGATAGACACATACACACATATTTCTGTTTTTCTGACACAGGCTGAATGACATAAAAACATAAAATATGGATAAGCCTTGGAAGGAGCAAGCAAACTTTGGCACCTTCACTGTCTATGGGAGTGTGACCTGTGTCCCCTGTCAGTTGACTTCAACAACAGAACTTTAATTATATTGCTTAATTACGCCAGCACACACCAGCATTTTTAATTTTTTTTAACATTTATTCCCCCCCGGCTTCCTGATATTTGCCTTACATTATTGCCAAGCACTGGAGAGGAGCGACAAACACGAGAAGGGTCTTAATATTTGGAATTCTCAGCCCTGCTGTGTGTTATTTGCTTTTCCACTTGGAGCTCGAAGATGCAAACCCTTCATCTGCTCCTGGCGACCTGGGAGCCAAGCTCCAGGAAGCAGAGAGAGCTGGGACCCTGCAGTAAAGTGTCCAGAGAATGCCTTGGACTTTGCATACCACTGAAAGCTTTGTTAATTGACCTCCTCAACGACCACACGGAAGGGATTGCAGCTCCACTATCTTACAAGTGAAGAAACTGAGGCAGCGATTGGAAAAGTGATTGCTTGCCTGTAAATAAGCCTGACTAGAGCAAGAATCAGAACTCACTTTTCCAAACTCCAAGCCTGATACGTTTGCCAGTAACTGTGAACTTCTTACCAGAATATTCACATCTATGCCAAATCACCCAACAACTTGCTACATAGTTTCTTTGCAGATTTTTTTTTCTTTTGGCAGCTTCAGGTTAGCATATGTGTTTAATTAAAACCATAACGTGTAAGAATTAAATATCCTCCATGAGTAACCTTCTTCCATATCTGTAAATAGTGTCAATGTGAACACATTAGGTAAATTATTTTAATTTTCCTAGTGAGAACTACTGATAAAATTTTATAAAGTAAAACCCATGGGAATGAGTTGGAAATGCTCAGCCAGCTCTCCACCAAGGCTAAAATGATGAAGCAGGAGCCACTCTGAGGTCTGAGGGGACTGGTTTTTTTTTTTTTTTTTTTTCAGTGCCGGAGCTCGAACTCAGAGCCTTGCGGTTGCTAGGCAAACACTCTAACCACTGAGCTAAATTCCCAGTCTGGAGGGGACTGTTTTGGGGGGCTATAAGACATTATACATTTGTAAGTGCAACAGATTAGGCACATGTGTACAAATTTCAAGTAGAAACCTAATTCCATAGGATGGTGTTTGGAGGTGGGGACTTCAAGAGGTAATGGGGTTGTGACAGGACAGTCGTTGTGAATAGGATCAATGCCTGTATAAGAAGAAGCCAGAGAGCTTGCTCAGCCTCTTTGTGCCATTAGAGGACACAATGAAACGCTGGCTGGACCTCACCAAGGACCTGACCAGGACCTAACCATGGTGGCATCCTGATCTAGGGCTTCCGGCCTCTGCAACCATGAGAAATAAACTTCTGTGGCTTGTAAGTCATCTGGACTATGGCAATTTGTTGTAGAAACCTGAACAGACGAAGACACATGAGTATCATGCATCTTCTCCATAAGAAATTCATTCAGAGGACACAGGTGGTTGGATAGTACAGAATGTAAGACAGGACTTTGCTGTCACATGGCAAAAAGAAAGACAAATTTGTAAAGAGACAGATGTAAAGTAGATCTTTTAAATGAGAATGACTTTAGTGTGCTATGCTCTTTCTATACCACCCCAAAGAGGATTCAGAACAGGATATACCAATAGCATACTTCACAGAACTAGAGAAAGCAATCATGAAATTCATCTGGAACCAAAAGAGACCAAGAACAGCTAAAACAATTCTGGGCAACAGGGCCAAGGCAGGGGGCATCAAAATCCCTGACTTGAAATTATACTATAGAGCTACTGTGATAAAAACAGCATCATACTGGCAAAAAGACCTGAGGACTAATGGAACAGGTTAGAAGATGCAGAAACAACTCCAAACACACTCAAATACCTCATTTTCGACAAAGGAGCCAAACACCCTCACTGGAAGAAAGATAGCCTTTTTAACAAGTGGTGCTGGAAAAACTGGCTTGCTACATGCTGAAAACTAAAACTAGATACATGTCTCTCACCATGTACTAAACTAAAATCAAAGTGGGTCAAAGATCTAAACATTAAAACAGAAACACTAAATCTGTTGGAAGATAGAATAAGAAGAACTCTTGAAGACATAGGTGTAGGAAAATATTTATGAACAAATCTCAGACTGCACAGGAAATAACACAAATGATCGGCGCTTGGGATCACATTCTATTGAAGAGCTTTTGCACAGTGAAAGAAATCACCAACAGAGTAGGGAGAAAACCCACAGAGTGGGAAAAAATTTTTCCCAGCTGTTTCTCAGACAAAGGTCTAACATCTAGAATATACAAAGAACTAAAAAAAAAATCAGACCTCCCAAATTTAAAGACCCTGCAAAAATGGGCATCTGAAATGAACAAACACCTCTCAGATGAAGAAATACAAATGGCAAATAAATAAATGAAAAGCTATTCGACATCACTTGTCATTTGAGAGATGCAAATTAAAACAATGCTAAGATTCCATCTCACTCCAGAAAGAATGGCTATTATGAAGAAATCAACCAATAACAAATGCTAGTGGGGTTGCAGGGAAAAAGGAACCCTCCTCCACTGTTGGTGGGAGTGTAGGCTGGTCCAACCATTGTGGAAATCAGTGTGGAGATTCCTCAAAAAACTACAACTAGAGGTTCCATTCAACCCAGCTATATCTCTTTTTGGTATCTTCCCAGAAGAATTAAAATCATCATACTACAGCAATATATGCACAACCATGTTTATAGCAACACAATTTGTAATAGCTAAGTCTTGGAAACAACCCAAATACCCAGCAACTACTGAATGGCTAAAGAAGATGTAGTTTTTTTATACAATGGAGTACTACTCTGCCATAAAAAGAGTGAACTTGAAACATTTATAGGTAAATGGATGTATCTCAAGAACATACTCTTAAGTGAAATAAATCAGACACACATGACTACATATCAAATTGTTTCTCTGATATCAGAAACCGTAAGTGTCAATAAGGACAAAAAGGTATGATAGATATTGTGAAAAAGAAGGACAATGTTTAAATGGGAAGAGAACTAGAGAGAGAAGAAGGGGAAAGGAAGAAAGGGAAAGAGAAAAGAAAAGAAAAAGAAAAAAAGAAAAAATCTAAATAAAGCTATTGTAAATAAGGAGGGAAGGGGAGTGGAAGGGAGGGGTGGGGAAGGGCAGGAAACCAAGATATATCATGTACAGGTACAAACTAATTATGATGAGTGTGATCATTATGTCTATTTAAAATGTACCAATACATGTTCTTGGTAAAAAAAAAAAAAAAAAGAGCGAACAGGTTATAACTTTTACTTGCCTGTATTGAGATTTCCCCGGTTTTAATCATTGCACATGTTTTGTCTTATCTTAGAGCTGCTTTATCCACCTAATATTTTCACTTCATATTGCTACATTCTACTTAAATTTTTCTTATAGGAACTTTCATATCACTCCCTTAAGCATAAAGCCAAAGTAAATAATATGTGTGTATATGTATAGTCATCCCCCTTCTCTGTGGTTTTGCTTTCCATGGTTTTTGTTATCACTGGTCAAAAACAAATATGGTTTGAAAATGGAAAATTCCAGAAATAAACAATTCAGTTTTAAATTTCATACCATTCTCAGTGGCACGATGAAATCTTGCATCACCCTTTATAACTCACTTGGGATGTGAATTATTCTAAGTCCAGGGTATCTACACTGTATACATTACCCACCCATTTGCTACTTAGTAGCCATCTTGGTTATCAGATCAACTGTCATGGTATTGAAGTACTTTTCTTCAGTACTAGTGTTGAAGTATTTGTACTCATTACTGTCTCATAGTTTCAGGCGTCCCCTGGGGAGGGGTGTCCGGGAACATCCCCCTCATGGAGAAGAGGGGACTACTGTAAAAATACACATGTTAGACTAACCATTGAAAAATCTGAATACTGTGCTTTGGGATGCACTGGACTTCACTCTCTCAGAACATTTTCAAGGGGAATTGGTAGAATATTGAAACTTGACAATAATTTGGTGATAGTAGTCTTAATTTCCTAACTGAACTGGTGGACAAGTCATAACTGAAAATGCACTGTGACAAATGAATTCCCCTTAAAATGGTAACAAAAGTAAGACAAAAATGTGACAGAACCATACCTTTCCTTTGATGGTCCTTATAGAGAGGCAGATGTAAATGTATCGCCTCTCCCCAGCCTGACTGTGCAAGTATATTGCATCTCACAAATCCCGAGGTTTCATCGAGCTCCTCATATCACAAGCACTGGAGGATCCCGTAGAGAAGGTCGCTGTCTCCGCCCTCGTGGTCCTCGAGACAGGTCTCTGTCCCCACCCTCTTCCCTGGCATGCCTGGCTGTTCCCTTGCTGAGGGTGAGATGGGAGCCTTTGCCTCCTCCCCCTTGTTGCCCCCAAAGATACATCTTGCCTCACCTGGTTGTTTCACACTAGACCTTGGTGGCCCATAAAACTAGAACCAGACATAGTAACCAAATTGGGAAAGTGCGTCTGTAAAGAGGGGGTGCCTTCCTCTTTCTTTGAGAACAAATTGGGCATGATCTGCCTTGAGGTGAGGGGAAACCGCAGTCTGTTTTTCCACTACAATAGGAAGAAAGAGAGAGTGTCCTAGTCCATTTTCTATTGCTAATAACACGGCACCTCAAACTGGGTAAGTTATAAAGAAAAGAGCTTTATTTGAGTAATAGTTGTGGTGTAGGATCCAAGAGCTGCATCTACTGTGAGTCCTAGGGCAGGATGGGCATCGCACGGCGACGGAGGGAGCGTGCAAGTGACCTAACTAAACTGGCTTTATAGCAGACTCACTCTCAAAGTAACCCATCCATCAATTAATTGCACAAATCGATGAATCCATTCATGAAGGCAGAGCCCTAATCACCTACTAAAGGCCCGCCTCTTAGTGTCTCATAATGAAGATTAAATTTCAGCTCAGGCTTCGGAGGGAACAATCCATATACACACTGTAGCACAAGGAAAGCAGAGGCGTCAAGTTCCCATGTGAAGCAAACTGACTGTTCACACGTTACCATCATCGCAGCACAAGTTGGTGAGCAAGGAAGGCTGTGTACCCTACTGTGTGCCAGGCGTACCCTCCTAGCTCATCCACACCCCTCCACACAGTAGGTACCACAAATGAGGGCGGGGCACAAGGTGTCTGTGTGACTCAGCGAGTTAGGAAGTGGCCCCAGCAGGGTTTGTGTACTAGCCTGGCGCCTGCTCAAGTCGCTTGAGGATCATGGGTAGTTTGTGGGCCACAGGCACCTAGCAAACTGCAAATAACCACAAAAGTATCAAATGCTATTGTTTTCCCAAGGACAGCTGCAGTTACCCTCCTAGCTTGCAGATAAGGACAAAGAAGAAGTAAATGTGAGAAACTCCATTTCCCTTGAGCCTCTCTGGGTTGTTGATGCTCAAGCTAAAAGAAATATATTGGAAAGGTTAATCATTTTCTAATCATAAAATAATATGTGGCATGAAAGAGTGTTGATAACCGCAGTGATGCCAAAGCAGGCTGTGTCACCCCTTGTTGGAGGAGTGCCCAGGGGTGCTGCTGGGCTTGGATCTAGAAGGTTCTGTGATACCAGGGTATTAAGTCTTGGTACCCAGCCTGGCTCTACTGGGAGGGCGTAGAACCTTCAGGAGGTGGAGCCTTGTGGGGGGCAGCTGGGGTGCACCTTCTAAGTGATGTGGGACCAAACCTTCCTCTTTCTCGCTTCTGCTTCCCAGTGTCCTGCTCCTGCACACGCTTCTATCTTGATGTACTAAAAGCAGCCAAACTGAGCACAGACTGAAACCTCCCAAACTGGAAGACAAAAGTTCTCTTGATCAGTTGATTCTCTTGGGTGTTTGTTACAGTAAAGGAAAGCTGACTCACACGTGTTTTCTGGAGAACTGTGTGGTAAAACCTATCACAGTTTTTAAGAGCACATAATTGATGAAGCAGTACAGCCACCTCTAGAAGTCTCAAGACAATAACGTTGAGATGAGTCAGACAGATACTTTTAAATATCACAGTTTCTCTTATATGGGAAACCCAAAGCGTAAGTAATTTAAAGAAAAAGTAAAAGACAGACAACAGGAAATAGGCAGACAGATCTTCTGCAAATAGGAAATGGGCCAAGAGATGGAGGAAGGGGGAACGGAAGTACAAAGGATTAAGATGTGTTATGTAAATGTACCAAATCCCCATGATGAATATCAAATATACTGCAAACATGTACTAATAAAATTTTTAAAATGAAAAAAAAGAAGTGTTTTTGAGGTTCTTCCTTCTTATAACATGTCTCAGTACCTCAATTTTATTTTGTTGCCCAACCATGTTACATGATATGGATAGACCACATCTTCTTTAGGTCTCCGTGAGTTGATGAACATTTGGATTATTTTTATTTTTGGCTATTACAAATAATGTTGTTATGAGCACGTGTGTACAAGTTCCTGTGTGGACACAGGTTTTCGGTTCTCTTGGGCATACACCTGGGAATGAAGTTGTTGAGGCAGATGGTAAATCTGTGTTTTCCTTTTCTTGGGGGGAGGCGGTGCTGGGGATCGAACTTGGGGCCTTGGCACTTGCTAGGTGAGCACTCAACCACTGAGCTAAATCCCCAACCCCTGTGCTTACCTTTTTGAGAAACCATCAAACTGTTTCTCAAGACAGCTGCAGAATTTTACATTCCCACTTGCAGTGTAGCAATTTCTTCACATCCTTGTGATCACTTATTCTTTTCCATTTATGTCTTTCTAGTTATGCCAGTGGGCATAAACTGGTATCTTATTGTGGTTTTGATCTGCATGTCTATAATTACTAATGATGCTAACAATCTTTTTGTATGTCTACTGGTCCCTTGTATGTCTTCTTTAGATAAGTGTGTACTTGGGTCCTTTGTCAATTTTTCAGTTGGGTTGTTTGTCTTTTTTTGCTAAGTCATAAAAATTCAGTACAGACTATACTAGAAAATAGATGTCATACAAAACTCATCAGAGCTCATCAGATACATAATTTGCAAATTATTTTCTTCAATTCTGCAAATTGTTTTTACTTTTTTGATTGTCTCTGCCTATGCCCCGAAGTTAATATTGATGAAGTACAAATTACTATTATTACTTATGCCTTTGATGTCATATTTGAGAAATCTCTGCCTAGTCCAAACTTACAAAAATTTACACTTATGTTTCCTTCTGAAGGTTTTATAATTTTAGCACTTAATTGAGGTCATTCATCCATTTTGGGTCAATTTATCTACGTGGTGTGAAGTGAGGGCCCAAATTCATTCTTCTGATTGTCCAGCTTTCCCAACACCATTTGTGGGAGAGACTGTATTTTCCCTATTGATTGGTCTTGGCACTCTTGCGTATATGACTAGAGATATGTGGGTTTATTCTTGAGTCTTTAATCTATGACACTAATCTACGTGCCTATCCCTATGTCTGCACCACACCATTTTGCTTACTGTAGTTTTATAGCAAATTTGTAAATAAAGAAGCAGGAGTCCTCTATCTTTGTTTTTCTTTTGCAAGATTGTTTCAGCTACTCTTGGTCTTTTATATTCCCATATGAATATAATTTAGGACTAGCTTGTCCATTTCTGCAAAAACAACAGCTGAAAATTGCATTAAATCTATAATTCGATTTGGGGAATACTGCCTCTTTAACAGTGTGATACGTTCCAATTCACGAATGTCTTTCCATTTATTCCATTTTTAACTTCTTTCCACTGTGTGTTGGAGTTTCTGGTGTACAAAATTTGAACTTCCTTGGTTACATTTATTCTCAAGTACTTTATTGCTTTTTATATAATTGTTAATTTAATTGTTTTCCTAATTTCATTTTCAGATTCTTCATTGATCATATGTTGAAATACAACTAATTCTCTTTATTTTGATCTTGTATCTGTACATTGGTGAACTTGCCGATGTAATAGTTTTGTTTTGGCTTCTTTAGGATAACTTATACATAAAATTGCCTGCGAAGAGAGATAGTTACACTTCTTTCCAATTTAGATGTTTTATTATTCATTTTCTTTCTTAATTTCTGTACAATTTGAATAAATATAATGAGGGCAGACATTGTTGTCTTGTTCCTAATCTCAAGGGCCTTTTCCCATTAAGTATGATGTTAGCTGTGAGTTTTTCATAAATATCTTCCATCAGATTGAAAAATTTTCCTTCATTTGCATTTGTTGATTATTTTTATCATGAAAGCATATCTGATTTTGTGGAGTGGTTTTTCTGTGTCCACCGAAATGATCATGTGAGTTTTTCTCCTTTATTCTTCTTGTGTGGTGTACACTGATTGACTTCTTAGGTTAAACATTTGCATTTCTGGGATAAATCCAATGTGGTCATAATGAGTGACTCTTTTAATGTGTTGCTCACTCTGTCTCACTAATATTTTGCTGTAAATTTTTGCATATTATTTGGCTAATATTTTGTTGAAAGTTTTTGTTGAAGGCACATCTATAATGGGTATTTGTAGTTTTCTTGTAGTAGCTTTGGCTTTTTATCAAGTAATATTGATTTCATAGAATGAGGCAGTATTTTTGCCTCTCCTATTTTTTTCTTTTTTTATGACAATATGACAAATGACAATTTTACCCTCAGGGAAGAAGATTCAAAAAGGATTAGAAGGGAAAAATAGAGAACTAGAAGAGGAAGAGATGAGAAGCAAGGCCAGAGGACAGGAGAAGATTACACAAACTGAGAAACTAGTAAAGAAGAAAGGAGTGACAGAGAGAAGGAAGAAATAAAAAACAAGGACAGAACAAAACAGTAACAACAAAAAACTAGAAACAAATTTCACATTCCTATGAAAACAAGAAAAAAATAAGGAAAAAAAAGAGAAAAAGAACTAGCAACAACAACAGAAAAATAAAAGTCTGCTTCCAGGTGTGTTTCCGCTGTTACTGGTAGACAGACTAGGCAGCCCAGGTCTGTATTGATTAATCCCAGCAGTAGATTTATGGTGGGATAGTGGGTAATCCCACTTGGGATCAACAGCTAGGCTTTACCACCAATTCCACTAAAGGTCAGCCTGGTTTCTGGGTGTGAGGATGGGACCCAATTTGTTCAGCTTGAGACACACCGTGTGTCTGCCACTGACCTGGACTTGGGTCGTTGGCCTCCTGCCAACTTGAGGTTGAACTCAGCTCTTCCTTGTCTGGGCCTGGAGAGCTGCTGCCGGCAGCTTTTGAGTTCTGAGCTGGTTGGTCCCTTTCCAAAATGGCGACCACCCAGTTGCCCTCTCCTGGGGAGTGTCTGAACCCAAGTAACTCGCCAGCCACCTCAGTCTGCTGTGTCCACTGCTCCATTCCACTGGTGTGTCTTTCCATGGAGGCCTCGGGAGTCGCCAGTAGTCACCATGCATCTGCAGGCTTGAGCTGCCTCTCCCACACCTCGAGCAAGGGCTCCGGGAGAAAGCGCCATTCACCACCTCTTTCTTCTGTGCTGAAGTCTCTCTTTTTGCTTTCCCTGTGGGCTTCACGTCTCGCTTCAGATCCCTGCTGGGTCCTGGGAACCCACTTCCCTCCTTCTTCTCTTACTCACGTTGCTATATTCCAGCATCTGGACAACAAGTCTCAGAGAGGTTGTTTCTCTGCTGTTCACTGCTCTGCCATCTTGACTTTGGCAGCCTCTCCTAATTTTTTAAAGAAGTCAAGGATTGGTGATTCTAGTTCAAATATTTGGTTCTGGCTCTTTGTTAAAAGCTTTTTAAAAAACAGTTACTCAGTTTCTGTACTTGTTGTAGGTCTATTTGCCAAGAAATTAGACAACATATCTGAAATGAACAGATTTCTAGAAACACAAATTATCAAATCTAAAAAGAAATAGAAAATTTGAATAGATTTGATAATTTGTGTTTCTAGAAATCTGTTCATTTCAGTTATGTTATCTAATTTCTTGGCATACAGTTGTTAGTAATTTTTCTTATAATGCTTATTCCTGTGAGATCAATAGCAATATTTACACTTTCAATCCACTTTCATTCCTGATTTTAGTAATTTAAATTTTCTCTCTTTATTTCTTGGTCAGTCTATTAAAGGTTTTTCAATTGCACTTTTTTTTCTTTCCTTCTTTTTTAGTGGATAATATTTATTATCTGTCATGCTCTGCATTTTAAATGCATTACTTGATTGTGGTTCCCAATACGTCAATGAAGTAAATACAGTTAGTTCTCCACATCCATAAGTTTTAGTTCCTTATCCACAGACTCAACCAATCACAAATTGAAAATATTTTTTAAAATGTGTTTGTACTGAACATATATAGATTATTTCTTATCATTATTCCCTAAACATAGTATAACACTTTACATAACATTTACATTGTATTAGGTATTAGAAGTAATCTTGAGATATTTAAAATATACAGGAGGATGAGCATTGGTTATATCCAAACACTATGCCATCTTATATAAGGATCTTGAGCATCCTGGGATTTTGGTATCCACAGAGGATTCTGAAACCAATCCCTAAGAACAACAATAGACATCTCTATTCTCATGATATCCATTTCAAAGATGTAACAGAGACTCAGGATGACTCAAATGATGTACCCAAGACCACTCACGTACTAGCTAATGGAATCAGGATCAGAACATGGATCTACCAGAACTGTCAGCCCAGTGCCAGCTTTCTACCAGCTGCATTATAAGGACCATGCAGGGAGACAGCCCTGGTTGGTAGGTCTTTGGCCATTCAATTTTCGAGCAAGAAAGCCCTGGGTCTGAAGGCTGTGACCTTGAATCAGCAGCCGTTCTGTCCTCCCTCTCCTCTGGCACCTGCTCCAGCGGAGAGGTCACCAGGGCCTGATGCCCAGTCACGAGGCTTGTCCTGTAGATTTGGCTGAACTGGGCCTCTCAGTCTTCTGGCAGCTGGACCTGCCCAAAGGATCCATGACTTTGGTGTAAACAGAACTCTTCCTCCCTGGCCTACTTCCCAGAATAGTCAAGGGAAGGGAGGAGAGGACTTCCACTTGGAGAACGGAAGCCCAGGAAAAGAAAGCTGGTCACACACTACATATGTGGTAGAGCTGCTCAGGCCCAGGGCTCCTGTGCTGGCTCCTGCGTAGCTACCCTCGGGGAGCTCTGCCAACTCAGCTTCAGTTCAGCACCTCTTCCTCGTGTGCAGGTCCCTTTTCTTCAGCACTCACACCTCATGTCCTCTGGAGAGCTTCCCCGATCCCCAGACCAGGACAGGCCTCCCTTTAAAGTGACCACACTAGCTGTGTGTCTGTCTCTCCCAGGACGGGCTACACTGGCTGTGTCTTGTTCACAACTGTCGATCCAGAGTCTTGCCCAGGACTGGCATGAGGTAGATGTTTTACCTCCTCAATTCATAGATAAACAAGCGCCTCTCTGCCTCAGTGGAGGAAATTGTGAAACCAGGATAATCATAACATCTACTTTACAGACTTGGTTTTAAAATGTTGATGAGATTTTCAAAGCACAAACTTCTGTTTTCATTTTTCTTTTATTTTCCTATACTCTATTTGATTTATCTTTATCCTGATCTTCAATATTTCTTTCCTTCTGCTTGCTTTGGGTGTACTTTTATTTTTCCACCTTCTTAAGGTTAAAATTTTATATTTATGATGTCTTTTTTAATACGCACTTTATTTTTTTTTATTTTTTATTTTTTTGGGGTGCCGGGGATCAAACTCAGGCCCTTGTGCTTGCAAGGCAAGCACTCTAATCACTGAGCTAAATCCCCAGCCCCAATACGCACTTTAAATTCTGTTATTTTTTCTTTTAATTGACAGAAATAATTTTATATATTTGTGGAAAATAATATGATTTTTTGATATGTATTTCACTATGGAATGATTGAATCGAGGTAATGAACAAATTCACCATTTTATACTTATTCATTGTTTTGTGGTTAAAAACATTTAAAATCTACTCCTCATGAGATCTTGACTTACCGTGATTCAACTTACAAAGTTTTGATGTATGATGATATAAAAGCGATATAAATCAAGTAAACACTATATTGTGAATTTTGATCTTTTCCCAGGTTAGCAATAAAGAACCATTCTGTTTTTCACGTTCAGTATAGTATTCAGTAAGTTACACGATATATTCAAAACTGTATTTAAAAACTGGCTTTGTGTTAGATGATTTCTGCCTAACTGTAGACTAATGTTAGTGCTCTGAGCACATTCAAGGTAGGCTAAGCTAAGTCTAAGCTAGGATATTTGGTAGGGTAGGTATGTTAAATACATTTGACTTAAAATATATTCAATTTATGATGGATTTTCAAATTATAATAGGACAAAAGTCCACCATAAAATGTTCTTAGTGTTCTTCAAGTCTTCTTTTACTTGGTGATCTCCTACTTGTCCTATCCATTATCGGAAATGAGGTATCAATGCCTCTAACGATTACAGTAAGACTATTTCTCCCTTAATCCTGTCAGTATTTTTGTTCTTAAGTACATCTATGTTTGTAATTGTTATGCCTTCTTTATCATTGTATGTTGTCTTTGTCTCTTGTAAGGCTTTATGCCCTAAGGATTATTTTATCTGCTATTAGTATAGTCACTCCAAGTGATATTGGTATGCATGGTCCATCCTATTTCGTGCTTTTCTTTTCCTTCTTTATTTTTCTTTGTCTTGGTTTTTGCTTTGGTGGTAGTGCTGTGGATCAAACCCGGGGCCTTGCGCATGCTAGGCAAGTGCTCTACCACTGAGCTTCACCTACAGCCTGCTTCTCTTTTCAACCTATTAGCTTGCCTAGCAAGCATAAGGCCCAGAGTTCGATCCCCAGCAACAACAACAAAAAAAAAACCCAAAAAACAAACAAACAAAAACCCTTTCAACCTATTAGTGTCTTTCAATCTTTGCAGACAGTATGTCCCTGGGTGACATTTAAAAATCTATACTGCCAGTGTCTTCTTTTTCAAAGTTTGGGCTTCATTAGGCTCAATTTATGTTAATCGCGTTTATTTTTCTGTGTGGGTCATGCTTTTCTTGTTTCTCTACAAGCCTTGCAGTTTTGAGCTGATAACTGGACATTTTTAATGTTGCAGTGGGGCAACTCTAGAAGTCAGATTCTATTACTTGCAGGTTTGTTGCTGCTTGTGTGCTTCTTGTTTGGTGACCCTGCAGCTATAATCCTGTGTAGTCTGTATTTTTGTAATGTGTGGTCTCTGACATCTCTGTTCCATTAGTTTAGCAATCAGCGAAAGATTACATGGGGACCTTGTTAAACAGCTGATACCGAAAATTTTCCCAGTCCTCGAAGACTACGCCTTCAGCAATCGACCAGGCAGTTTGCAAATGTGCCTTCGTGTTCACTTTCTATTTGCACAGAATTTCAGGGTCATCCAAGGGTGAGAGCTCGGGCTTTCCTAGTTCTTTTCCGAGTGTGTGCTCTGACTAGGGAATGTGTGCGGCCTTCTAGATTCCTAGGAATAGCTTCGCACTTCCCAAGCCCTTGTTCTCCAGAGCGTCTTTTTCTCCAGCCTGTCCTCCCACGCTTTTGGTTGTTCTAGTGTTTGTCCCAACTGTTATCTGTTGTTTTAGGTGGCAGCAGCAAAAAAAAATTGCCTAAAACATGGTTTTGACAAAAGGTCCCACGCAGCTGTTTCAGTTGGGCTAGTCCAGAGGCAGGCGAGGCAGAGGCAGTGCATCCAAGCAGGCCTTCCAGGGAATCACTGGACACCTTGAGACAAATAATGACAGCTCGCGAGACTTGTTCTGCCTCTCAGGTACTAGTTCTGGGAACGTGGAGTGTCACTTCCAAGGCTGCCGCTGAACTGAGGAGTTGAGGAAGGACCAGGATTATTTAAAATATGATAAAACTTTCTCTTCTTATGGAAAATTGGCCACTTTTCTTCATTAGGTTTCCCCCTGGTTTGCCGCAAGCTTACCTGTTAGAAGTTGATTCTGACCATTTTTGCCAGTTTTCTCATTACTTGCACACAGTGGTAAACTCTTGGAATCTCTTCCTCCACCATTTTGCTGACACCGCCCCACTATGGAGACTTTTAAATCATTGTGTTATACAGTCACTGATGGCATAATATTTACTAGAATGTCCTTCATCATCAGTATATTGATTTTTTTTTAATCAATTGCTTCCATTATTTCACGTACAATGCTACAGCTCTGGTACCTGATGTTATGCTTGCATCCTTAGGTTAGATTTCTAAAAGTGAACATATGGGTGAAAGCATACAAATTTTCAAGGCTTATAATATATGTTATAAAAAATATTTTCCAAAATGACCATTTTTTATTTCCATTTCCACCACCTGTGTTTGAAAGTGCTGCCTCAACACAGCCTTATCCTTGGTGATTATTATCACTTAAGACATTCTCTAAGTAGATAGGAAAAATAATATTCCATTGGAAAAAATATTCCATTCCATTATTTTACATGTCTTTGGTTACCAACTAGGACAAGATATTTATGGTGTTTATTTGCTGTATCATTTCTTTTTTCCGTGAATTTATTCTAAATCTTCTTTGTTGGAGGTATCTGTGTTTGTGTTTATTTAAAAGTGCTCTTCACGTAGAAAAAATAATAAAGATTATTAATATTGGAAAACACAGGGCTCTAAAAGCACTGCAAATTTCACACTCAAAGAGTTTTCTTTGGAAGCTTTTGATCGCCGGATTGGTGTCTCATTGCTGCTGTAACCAATTAGCACAAACTTAGTGACTTAAAACAATACAAATTTATTCTCTGACAATTCTTAGGATCAGAAGTTGTCAAGGTGGTAACAGGACTGACTGTTTCTCAGGACTTGGAGGACAGAATCTACCGTCTACCTCCTTGTACTCTATAGCTTCTGGTGGCCACTAGTATCCCTTGGTTTGTGGCCCTCTTTTGCCATATTCGAAGCTTATTACCTCACTGCAATCTCTGCTCCTGTCATCATATCACCCTCTCCTCTAATTCTGGATTCATAAAGACCACTGGGATTACATTGGGCTCATCCACAGAATCCAAGATAATCTCCCTGTCTCAAGACTCTTTGGTTACATTTGCAACGATCTCTTTTCCATATATACATATATTAGCAGGATTCTCCAGAGAAACAAAAGGAATAGCATGTATGTATGGATAGATGGATACATAGATAGATAGATAGATAGATAGATAGATAGATAGATTCCATGTTCCCCTGAAAATAAGACCTAGCTGGAAAATAATCAGCCTTAAAAATCGGAGGTAAAAAATGCCAGCCCCAATCAGCCTACCCTTGCCTTTCCTACCTTATAAACTAGCCACCAACCAAGAGAATAGTGATGGCAGGTGAGGCAAGGATAGGCTGATTGGGGCTGGCATTTTTGATCTCTAGTTTTCAAGGCCAATTGTTTTCCAGGTAGGTCTTATTCTGGGGGAAAAGGGTAGATAGATAGAAATTTATTTTAAGGAATTGACTTATATGATTGTGGTGGCTGACAAGTTCAGACAGAAATGGCAGATTCCAAGGAGGTCTAGGGAAGAGTTGTGCTGCAGTATTGAGTCTGAGGCAGTTTGGAGACAGAATTCTTCTTCAAGCAAACTCAGTCTCTTCTTATGAGATCTTCAGCCTGATTGGATCAGGCCCACCCAACCTCGTGGAAGGGGATTCACTTTACACAGTCTGCTGACCTAAACGGTATTCACATATAAAAATCACCTTCACTGCAACATCTAGACTAGCATTTGATGAGGTACAGCAGAGCAAGTGTGACAAATAAAATTAATCATCCCATCCCATATGGTTATATTCACAGGTTTCAGAGACTAAGATGTGCATATATTTGATGGAAGGCATTATATATCCTACAACGGTCATATAGAGTTACTCCTTTGAATAAAAACAGAATGTTGTCGGGTGGTGCACACTTGTTATCTCTACTACTTGGGAGGCTGAGTAGGATCAAGAGTTTGATGCCAGCGTGGGCAACTTAATGAGACCCTGTCTCAAAATAAAATTTTAAGAAGGGTTTGGGGATGTAGCTCAGTGGTGGAGCACTCATCTGTTATGTGCGATGCTGGAAGTTCAACCCCAGTACTGTGAGAGAGAGTTAGGGGGAGTGAGTCTTCTTTGCTACTGACGCAGACTTAAGTCACCAAAACACTCCTAAACTCCCCGTCCTCATCAGAATTTCACAGTAACAGGAAAGAATTCTCCCATGATTCATTTTATCTTCATTATGTATAGTTTCGAGGAGAATTTCGTATCATATTATCCTTGGTAATAAAAAGAAAGATCTGCTTCTCTGATTAAAAGGCTTTTTTCCATACTTTTGAAGAAGAAAAATCTCCCCCTCTTTTTCTCTTGAATTGCTATTCTTGGCAGGAAATATTTTATCAGCTCAGACTCCTAATTGGATCAGAACATGGCTATTGTGGTGGTTTTCTGTTGCAGACAGGAGACCTTTAGATTCGGGAGGCTGGAGACACACCGAAGCAGAAGTTTGTTCCCTTTGGGTCCCTCACAATATTTGAAAATGACTGTGAAATGGGAGAAATAGCAAGAGTCCCAGAGAATGGTTCCAAGTTGCCAGAATTCCATTTCTGAGCTGCCTGCTTCTTCCAAAAAGACAAAAGAAACTAAGATGCAAGAAAGACTACGCTTTAAAAACTCTTACTTGTTAAAAATATGAAATAACACTCCTTAGTATCATCTGAATGATTAATTGTGCTTCGTATTCTTTGTTCCCACAAATCTTTTGCTTCTTTACCAAAGGAAGTTTAATTGCCATGGATATCTGTGTTCTGTTTCAACACAGCATTTCCTCCAGTCTGGGCTTCCGGGAGAACTGGTTGGCTGCCCCCATACCCAGGTTCCATGGACTAAAATGGCCTGATTGCCAGACAGAGTGGACATGTCCCCAAGCGCAACATGTGTGAAATTAGCACAATAGCAACTGATGGACTCTGAGGACTTTCTTGTTCCCAGTTCACATATTGAATTCTTTGTGGGCATTATTTAACTCTCCCTTGAAATATGGCTCTTGGCGAGAACCTGTTGTTATCCACACTCTACAGATGAGGAAACTGGTAGAGTAACAGTGAAGGGCTCATCCGAGGAAGGTCTCACCTGGGAACTTGGGCCTCCTTGACAGCACAGCCAGGTTTGGCTCTGCTGCAGGTGTAATTGGATGTCCCCATGAGAGAAACGCTTGGCTGGTCCCCGACCTCCAAACTGACTCACTGCTGAAGGGCGGAGAGATGTCCTCATTCCAGTCCCACACCATCCGACACGGCGCCATTATGCTCCATGTGTTTTCACATAATCCCGGATACTCAAAGCCAAGGCCAGGGACGTTAATGGCTCAGAGTACATTGCCCTTTTTCCTGGCTCAGTTGCCTCATGCGGATAGAACAGGTTCTCTCCCAGATGGTGTGAAAAGCCCCTCACACCTGGCCCCCTCTGCGGCCTGTGGTGGTGCTAAAGTCTACAGCAGGGAGAAGCATCCAGGCTGAAGTCACTGGTGTGGATGGTTGTGGCTAATTAGCCACTTCTGTGGAGGAATACAGAGGGGTACAGGTCCATTTGGAGACAGAGAGAGAAGCTGCCAAGTTAGAATGTAGATCCTCACCTTGAAAGGTATTTATGGCTTGTGTCTAGATGTCCCCCCAAAGCCTCATGAGGTCATAGATGGGGCTTTAATAGAGGTGGCTGAATCTAGAGTGCATGATGCAGGGATTAAGGGCATGTGATTGGTTTGGTACCACCCTAATCCTGGCAGCCTGGATAAGATATAAGGGATAGAAAGAGGCTTGCCTACCCTTTGCTTATTCCTTTGCTTACCTTGCTGCCTTCTGCCTGTCTGCCATGCCACCCTGCCTTGGACACAGCTGATTGTGGACTGAAACCTCTACAAACTGTGAGCTAAATAAACTTTTCTTCCCCTAACTTCGGGTGTCTGGTATTTTGTCTCAGCAACGAGAGAAAAGTAACTAAAACAGAAGGAGCTGAGGGTCATCAGTTGAAGGGAAGGGGTACAAGGCCTGAGATGCCCTCACTCCTCCCCATTTTGCCAGGGCCGGGCCTGGTATGGGGTTAATTACCCACGTTCCCAACACGATGCCTGGAAATCTTCCCAGACCACACATCTGTTAGAGCCGGGCAGTGCCCCCTCTGAGCAGGAATGGGAAGGAGGGCAGGAAGTGGACAGGTGAACTCTTCTCTCGTACCTCCCTGTTGCCACCACCAACACCTGGGCTGCCTTCCTGCCCCCGCCTCCTGAGCCATCTGGCCCAGGACCATCTGCTGGGCAGCAAGGGGCTCTGCAGTAGCTCTGCAGCCCCTTCGTCAGTTTGGATGCATCATTCTCTGCTTGCATCCAGCTAATAAGCTCCAAAGATCTGGGGCTGCCCCATGCAGGCAGGTGGAGTGGTGTGTGTTTCCAAGGATGAAGGATTTAGGAAAAGAACAAGCATGTTCAAGCAGTGCTGGATCCATATTCTGAAGGGAATTGGATATTTTTGTACGTTATCTCCCTTAACTTCTAAAATAATCCAGTGAGAAAAATGCCATTCTTCCATTTCATGGATGAAAACATGAGGCTCTAAAAGTCACCCATCTTGGTACTGAAAGATGGAAACCTCAAATTCAAACTCAGCCCCTTTTCCACGTCTCCAGGAGGGCTGGAGGAGATGCCAACGGCAGAAAGATGTCTGTCTTGAGAGTCCTCTCTCTGGGGCTCTCTGTGCCAAGTGCCTACTCCCAGGCCAAAGACTCCTCAAAACCAGAAAGCCCCACCCTGGAGGCCACATCAGTACAGCAGGAATGACACCCAAGGCCCAAGTAATCTCTACGAGGAGGACGACAAGGGCTGTGGTCTGCAGTTTGGAAATTGGTTGGTTGGTTTTGTATCCGCGTCACGTAAATACACGCATATTTTTAAATTTAGAGCATTAATGCATAGATATTCTTAAAATCTAGAGAAGTACTTAAAAAATCTAGAGCCACAAAGGATAAACCGTATCACTGTGATTTCATCTCAACAAGTACTGAGACATGGCAAGCTTTTCTTTTCTTGTTTCTACAACATCACACTCGACACCAGCCTCCAGCTTGCCTCCTTCTCGTGTCTGGAGAGCTCACTGGTAGGCGCATCTGTGCCAGAGGGGCTAGAGAGTGATTGGCTCCTTCCTGTGGCCTCACAGATGGGACTCCACAATGCCCCGGAGAAGGAGTGATGATGCAGTGCACCAGAGGGCCTTGGGCAGAGTGTAGTCGCGTTCCTGCAGGCCTGCCGTGTGCCTGGTGCTGCTCTGAGTGATTCTACATGCATCACCTTTCATTCCATCTACACCACCAGCCTGTCGGTACTGAAGGCCCATCACACAGTGGATAAAAGAGACTTGGGGAACATGTTTTAAAAATCCCACCTAGAGCTGGGTGTGGTCACCCATGGCTGTATATCCAGCACTCTAATGGGCTGAGACTGGAGGATCTCAAGTGTGGGCGCAGCCTGGGCAGCTTGGCAACTTACTGAGACCTTGTCTCAAGACAAAAACCAAAAAAAGATGGGGGTACGGCTCAAAGCGAAGGCCCTGGGTTCAATCTCCAGTACTGAAAACAATAACGACAAAACTGCCTGGAGGTCACACAGTCTGTATAGGACATGATCAAAACAGGGCTGGAGGCCGGGTGGTCCTGAGCCTGGGCACACAGTCATGGCACTGGTGAAGCCAGGCTGGTGCCGGGAGCTCTCTGCAGCTTGATGAGCAGCTCATGAGGGCTCCTGAGAAAAGCTCACGCTTCTCCCCCTCAAACCGAGATTTCCATCTGTGGTTTTCAACCAAGGCTATATGTACATTAGAATAAGCCGGAAAGATTGTTTGAAACTCTGAGCCCAGTTTTGACCTCGGGACTTCCAATTTCCTCTTCCAAGATGATGGAGATTTTGAGATTCCCCCAGGGTTGAGAATCCTTGTTCTGAAGGAGAGGAACAGGTGGAGAACTGTCCATTTCTTCAGTAGAGGACAGACTTTCTTCACCCATGAACCTGTTAAGTCCGCCAGTCATTTTTAGTAATTTTCCTCGCTGGCCTGACTCACTGACTTGAGCGTATGGGGCAGGTTGGGGAAAAGACAGAATGAAGAGGGGAGATTCGCATCGGGTTGGGTTAGGGTGCAGGGCTGGAATTTGAAAGCAAACACAAGGATGGCTGTGTGCAAGCCTTCTGCCGTGCTGGGGGATGATCAGGAGGCCTATGTTGATTTGCTGTTGGTGCAGAGAGCAGATGTGGGGCTTTAATGGCTTCTGTGCTGGATGCAGCTGCCAGGAGACTCAGCTGAGTTACCGGCCTGGGCTGCCCCTTCCCAGGCCTGGCTGTGCCCTGCTGGGGAGCCAGTTTTGGAGAAGGACGTGAACATTCCAGGGGCCTCCGAGTGAGGTGGAAATTAGCATCTTTGGAAGGAGCTGGGTGGGTGCGGTGAGCCCAGCCTGGGATTCTGGTTCACTTACTTCCTCTATGAGTTTGGCCACAACCTTGCTCTTTCTGGCTCACCCACAAATGCCAGGACCTCTGCTGGCATTTTCCAGCATCTACCTCCCAGGACTCTCAAGGTGTGAAGTTGGAGGCAATCTGGAGGAGGAGACGGGACTTTGTGGTGGAGACTGCAAAGGTTAGGGAGGCCTCGGGTGAGCAGAGGAGGGAGGATCGGCAGTTGTCATCACCAGCAAAAATCACTTAGCACCCCATGCCTCAGTTTCCACATGTGTAAAATGTAGCGGTAGCAGGCACTCCAACAACAGGCTGTTGTGAGAAGAAAATGCCTTCGCATCCAATATGCACAATAACAGTGTGTGGCGTAGGAGTCGCACTGAAGCAGCCACCACTCAGAACCTCGGACAGCCCCCTCCCATTAAGCCTCATGGTCCTCAAGCCGAATCTAGAAAGCTTATGTGAGTGAGTCAGTAATGGTGAGTCCCAGGGATGCTTGTGGCTCCTGAGCCGCTCCTCAACCTTGAGCTGTACCTGTATTGTCCTTCAGCTCACCGTGTCCCCAGTGGTCACCAAGACAATCTGATGGGCAGAGAAGAATGTGGGGGGCTGCTTGCCACTGCACTGGAGAGGCTGCGGGCTCAGGTGTGTGGAAAATGAAGGCCCGGCTGGCAGTCCAAGCAGCACAGGGCGCCTGCAGTGCTTTGTGCCTCTAAACCCCTCCCTTGCCCTGAGGGTGTCCAGGCCGGTGTTTGTTTGCTAGAAGCACATCCCGGCTTCCTGGAGGGGAGCTGTTGTGGGGCTAGAATGAGAAGATCTGGGGGTGCAGTGGGCTGCAGTTAGCTAATACAAAAATAGATCTGTTTCCCGGCCCTTTTATTCCACACACAATGGGATCTCTAGGCCACTCTTTCGCTCCCTTTCCCACAACAATGATGCCATCAATACCCTCCTGGGGACATCTTTATTTGAAGGTTGGGAGGCATGAATTTTATCATTGCAGATAATCCTACTGGTGACAGAATATTCTAACCAAAGTGAGCTATCCAATTGCCCACTAAGGCTGGTTTTCTAGAATTGAATGGACTCTTATTTGCTGAGTCCTGCTCCTGCCCAAGCCCTTAGCCCTTCTTCATTCATCGGATCGGCTTTTGCCAATGGATAAAACCTTTCCAGAAAGTTGCAAAACTCAATTTCAGCCCAGGAATGAGCCCAGTGTGCAAACCATGTGTCTTTAAAATGCTCTTGCAGGACCCATTCTCCGTGTCCATGTGCAGCAGTTTGCCGGAGGTAATATCACTCGCCCTGAATTGAGTCAGAGAATCTGAGACTTACAGACCTGAGAGATCACCTTGTAGTTTGAGTCTTGTCTAATCTCGCATTTTACAGGTGAGGAAACTAAGTCCCAGAATGAGCAGGTAGCAGAGATGGGACTGGAAGTCCTGTGCTTTCCTCCCCGTCCAGGGTCTCCCAGAGTGTAAAGTGTGTTCTATTGATGGTGCCCAAGTGGCCCACAGCATTAAATGGCATTACAAACAACCCAGCTGGGCGTGGTGGCATATGCCTCTAATCCCAGAACTTTGGGAAGCTGAGGTAGGAAGACTGCAAGTTGAAGGCCAACCTGGGCAACTCGGTAACTTAAACCCTGTCTCAAAAAAAAAAAGCCTGCGGATGTTGCTTAGCGTGAAGACATTGGGCTCAATCTTCAGCACCACACACAAAAAAACATTTACCTAGGGAGAAAGGACACTATTTTCTCTATGCGTGTTTCTGTAACACTATTGAACAAACACACAGCAGGCCTCTGGTTGAGACTCTGTGACAATATCTGGTTTGAACTTAATAACATTGCTTTGTTTTCATTGTGTTTGTACTTAATATTACCACCTAGTATTATTCATTTTCCGCTTAGAGTTTTTTAATGACTATTTTTAAGTAACTGTATTTTTCACAAATTTCAAATAATTTTGTTTAAGTTTTTAACTGAGTTTCTTTAGAAATAAACTATTAAGTAATTAACAGTATAGGTAGTCTGTGCCTCTGATAGCCCACGAAAGCAGCAATAGGAACTGTTGGAGTTCAAAAACTAAAATGCTCTGTCTGGTGCTTCCCATATAAATGTTTTGAGGCCTCACCCACATATCTGGGAGGGAATGTCTAGAAAAAAGATGCTGAACTTGAATTCATTTTATGTACTTGCATAGGTTCCATCCTTTTTGAAGTATTCTATCAGGCATTTACATATTTTTTTCTTATTGGTGACATTCTGATCTAGTAGAAGCAGGCCCTCACTCATTGGAAGTAAACATAAGGGTTACTGGGTGCTGTTTGGGGCTGAGGATCCGGGCTCTGCTCCTACCTGGCTGAGCAGAAAGATCTCTGCCTACCTGCCACTGACTCAGTTGTCAACTCTATGTGGGAAAGCTAGTGCTGAATGAAATAAGTGCATCTTTCAAAATGTTTTAAACCTTTGGCATTGTATTGTGCAATGCAAGATAGAGAGCCCGTCTTTGGGATTTAAATTCGGTTTCTACCCTGTCCTTGCTGTGCGCCTAACCTCTCATGGCTCAGTGTCCATAGGGACTAGTAAAGGAATGTGAGGGGAAGCTCCGACCTGAGTTCCATTCCGTGTGCACCAGACTCTCAGACTCACTCAGACTCACTCGTGGGAGTCTGACCCCCCCAAGGGCGCCTGATTTGCCAAGGGGGAGGGACTGCAAAGTGGCCCACACTCTGGCTTCTGTTGCCACAAGTTGTCAGTCCCACCTGGAAAGACTTGTGGATCTACTACTCCCTGTGTGATCTTGAATAAATTACCAAAGTTCTCTGTTTTTTAGTTTCTTTATAAAAATCAACCTAGTATTAGTACTTACCCCATTCAGGAGGTTGTAGGAGGGAAAAGAAACAAGGAAAATCCTTTAGGAAAGTATAACACAGCATGAGTAATCAGCACATTTCGGCCCCCATGACTATGGGCTGGTGCTGGGACAGAGCAGTGAGTAAGACCCTGCTCCTTCCTCCTGGTGCTTACAGCCCAGCAGGGGAGAGAGGCACGAAACAAGTAAACAAACAACAATGTGAAATGAGGAGCAAGGACACATGCCATGCAGGGAAAAGTGTGTTACACAGAAGGATGGCAGGAGATACACATTTAGATTAAGGCATCGAGTCCAAATTCTCTGAGAAGACAACATCCAAGGTGCGACCCGGAAGATCAGAATGAAACAACTCTGGGAAGAAATGAGGAAAAACTGGGCAGAGGGAAGCACCTGGGGGCAGATCCCAGGCAGAGGAAGGCCAGTGTGTCCTCGGGGCTGCAGCCAGGGTGAGGCTTGGACATCAGAGGAGCATCGGAGGAGGAGGTGACCTAGGACAGGGTGAGCTACTGCGTCCTTGCCAGGAATGAGCACTTCTGGTTCCCGGGGAGGTCAGGGGCACTGGGGCTCCCTAGAGGGTGAGACCAGGGTCTGTCTGGTGACTCAGCAGGTGGAGGTCTTCTGGCATCCGAGCCTCGAGGGGAGATTTATGGCTTGAATTTACATCTTTATGTGCCCACATGCAAGCAAGTATCTTGTTTAAAACAAGCTTTATTACAGGCAGATGACTGTCCCATTCAAATTAGAAAATCTGGGTGGCAGCTCTCTGGTCCTCCCGTCTGTCTCTCCAGTTCAGGCTTCGAGCAGCTGCCCTAAAATTATTCTTCTGGGTCGAGGCCCAGTGGAGATCTGTCTCCATTTATGCATTAAACAACTATTAAGAACAGCTGACAACGATCCGGTGACCAGGACTCGACTAGAACATATTTCTGGTTCAGCCCCCACAACACAATGAAGCAAAGGTTATGTTTATAATTATCACCATATTAAAAATGAGGCATCTGAGGGACAGGGAGGTTGAGTAGCTCGCCCACGGCTTCCCAGCCTGTCACTGGAGAGTCACGAGACAGGTGCACACAGGCTGGCCTCCAGAGCCCGGGGACTATCATGGCACGACTGTGCTGTCCTCAGGTTCAGCAGAAACCAGCCCCGCCTGTGTGGCAGGGACGACCTCTCCCCATTTGAGGTAAACAGCACGCATGTAGAGCATCTAGGAAAATGCTCATTAAGGAAAACGCTCGGTGAGTCTGTGCTGATCGCCCATCTGCTCTGAAAAAATTAAGAGTGTGAACAAGACATCAGACAGCCTTACTAACTCACTTTGTTAGCGAAGAGCTGGGGTAGGGCGGCACCTCTGCACTCGGTACGGCCCATGCCCCCGTCTGACATGCACACATGGAGCCTCGATCTTTACAGGGGAGCTGCGGGACCCACCGCACGGGACTCACATGCAAATTCCCGGACCTGCTGGATCAGAATCTGCATGTTTTCAAGCTCCTGTAGTGATTCTCAGGCACCTGGCAGTTTGAGACACCCAGATGTAGACCATTGATTCTCTGTCTGGGAGACAGAGACACAACCCATGGCTGAAGACACTTCCTGGCCTCTGCCCTCCCAGGGCTGCAAGGCAGCAGAGCCAGGGCGGGAAGGGTGGAGGTGGGGCAGACTGTTCGCACTGGGTGCTCTAGAATGCCGCCAGGACCTCTGGGCAGTCTAAGGCAGGGCAGGACATCGGGGAAGGCTGTCTAGAGGAAGTGCTGGTAGGTAGCCGGGTGCAGGGGTGAGGACTGGGGTTCCACGAGCAGAAGCAGAAAGAAGCTGACTTAGAGGCTTGTCGGTACAGATGTGACGTCTCCAACTTGGGCCTTTGCAAGAGTTCAGATCAGCCCTCTGACATTGTTATCTCTAAAAAAAATTAGTATCTGTGAAACATCTGCTAAGGTATTTAAAGTAAAGACATTATGATTGAGGCTTATCAGGCACTCAGTCTGCTGCCATGTCAACCCCAGTACCGCACTCGATGGCCACCGCTCACTCCAGTCCGCCCAGGTCCCATGTGCACCTGGCCGTGGAGCTTGCCGAGGGGAGAGTGCAGCCTCCCGTGTTTGCTCTCCCGGGGCCCAGTGTGGGGGACAAACATCTCTTTGGCTGTTCCTGGTTCCATTATGTTTCGGGGGCAGCGATGCTCTTGCGGGAACCGCTCTTGCCTGTTTCCACAACCTTGTCAGTTGTTAAATTGTGCAGAACCATAGGCCATGTCTGAAAGATTTATTTCACTCCCCTCGTGCTTCCCATGGAAATGGCATGCTGAGAGCCTGCCTAGAGAGGGTGAGGAGGGAGCCTTTTCTCACGTGGTGACGCGGGGGCAGGAGCTTGTCCCGGGATCTGAGAACAAGATATTGCATGCTTCTTGAGACATGCCCAGGATTCTAGTAATCTCGGGTGTCTTGGCAACTATTTGGCTTTCACAAGCTAATATTTCTGGGTTTTTTTTTTTCTTTTTATTCCTGGTTTTTTTTTTTTTAAGATTCTGATTTTCCTCCTTTTTAATCTTTTCGCCACCTTTTAGTGCAGCTCCAACTCTTGCCATCTGACACTTTGGTGAAAATGTTTCGGCATTTGTAATTGCTGGGAAAGAACCAGACAAAATCAGCCCAGAATTTAATTTTTATGTGATTGGATTTTCCATCGGCATTCCCTTCTGCCAGGATGGAGGCATTGTGAGAACGCCCTATACAGTATCACAGGAACGGAAATAAGCGAAACCTCCTACAAGGCTCCATCCCATTGTTGGGGGTGCCGCGACCAGGCATGAGAATTTAGAGACTGGTTTCACGTGATTTCTCATTTAAGTGTCTGTCGAATAAATTATTTGGTAAATATTTATTTATTGATCACCCACTATGCACCAAGTGTTCTTCAAGTCACTGGTGATAAACTGGTAGTCTCCTGGAGCATAGAAACCTCAAACAAACAGAAAGATTGACAAGATTATTTCTGAAAGTAAAAGGTGTGAAGAAGAAAATGAAACCAGAAAAAGCATGTGAAAGTTCTTGCTGTAGTTAGGCTGGTAGGAAATGTCCTGCTTGGGCGGAATGAAATTAAGCTTTCGATTCAAATGGGCATCACAATGGCAGATGGGAAGGTAACAGAATGTGACCTTAGACAGGTATGAATTGAACTCTAGCCCTTTGACTTGGTATCTGTGTGCCCTTAGTCAAGTTACTGAACTTCTCTATGCCTTTAGGGTCCCTATCCAGGGCAAGAGAGGCACTCAAAGACCAAAGTTTAAGGAGTCTCCCCACTGTTGTGGTTGTATAAACATAGAGGTGGCACTTATGTGATCTCCAGAGAGAGCTGTACCTTAAATTTTTCACCCAAGCTGTCTCTTTTGCCTCATCCTAATCCCAGCTCCATCCCCATTTTTAAAATGGGGGAAATAATTGCACCTGCCTCATTAAGGATGTTGCAAGGTTGGGATTACTGTGGTGTGAGAAGGTAAAAGTGAGAATATCTTGCAAACTGGAAGCTCTTGGTTTCTGTAAGAAGCAGGTGGCAGGGGTGGGGTTGTGATGAACTAACAGGCTGGAATTTAAGCTCAGCCTCCTCTTGCCGTTTTTCAGTGCCAGGACCTGTGAGAAAGTGGGAGAACCCCCATCTGCTGTGAGTTCCCATTAGCCCACTATGCACGGGCTCTCTGCTCTTGAGTAAGTTTTACCATGATGGCAAGCAAAGTTCAGTGTGCATCTCTGGAGGAAGGGATGAAGCCGAAACAGGACAGCCTTGGAACAGGACTTCAGCCTCCCCTGAGGACAGCAGACAAACGCACGGAGGGTGGGCTCTGGGAAGCCAGCTCCATCCCTCCCCAGCCTGGGTGCTGGAATCCCCCAAAAAGCTACCTGCCATCTGTGATCCAGCGTGGGGATCCTAATGAAAAATGGCTGGGCTATTAGCGCTTTGCAAATTAAGGGTCCTTTCATTTATTACCGTGCTCTACTAAGGATGAGCATTAATTTTTTTCTCAAAGCAAATTCACTGGAAACAGACAGTTTAGAATTTATGCTTGTAATGATGGCTACATGGGCCATTAAGACCACCTCTAAGTGAGCTTAATTTGTAGCAGATAAATGTATATGTCTACATATTTTTCAACATAGTTTATGGTGCATCTTGCACAGCTGCGCCCAACTGATTAAATCCTCACAAAATTTAAATAGGAAACCCATTACGTAGACAGTATTATAGCCATTCATCATGGAGGCGGCTTCAAGTTAACTCCTTCAATGCCAGACTGAGAGAAATACCAGAATGTTCATTTTTCTTTTCTGCTTCTTTATTTTTTGGGTCAAGAATGCAGGAGATTCCGGTTCCTTTGACTTCCTTGTTGCTTCCGTCTTCCTAGGGACTCTGGGGAAGACTTAATCTTCTCTGGTGGACTCGGGGTGAAGTTTGTAGATGGAGAGATGAGGCCCCAGACTCGCACAAGCAATCAGGTCCTACAGCACTGGCCTTCACAGCCTGTGGGCGTGTGTCGTGCTGTCTACAGAGCTTCCTGAGCAGAGTGGAACACTGGGTAGTCCGTGCCAGCCGCCGACTCTGCTTAGATCTCGGCAGCAGCGTGGTAGTGGCAACATCCCAGTGATCAGAGCACAAGCTCTGGCCTTAGGTACATGGAGCAGAGTGTAGCCTTGAACGAGTTATCAGAAAGTCATGTCATGCTGGGTACTTAGGCCGGGGTCTGGGACATTGTCAGTGTTTAGTGAGCAGACCTTTGGTTTTACTGTTACTGTTCAGAACAGACACCCATCATCAATGTTCAATGGCTCGAACCTTGTTATCACTATTGTTACTGTTGTGACAGACATGGTCATAGCTCCACTCAGCTCCTGCATCATTCCAGTTCGTACCAGCTACAAGCACCTGAAGATTTTTGTGTGAGGAAATTGATGCCACAATTAAATGCTCAGAGTTCGCAGGGAGCTTAGTTACTCTAAAGTCAAACTCTTTCCATGACTCTAATTTCAAGGGAATTCTGTTTTGAAACAGTCAAACGGACGTGCAATAAATGTATGTCTGATGGTTTCATTACGAACCTTTAGGCTCTTGTTGTGCTATGATTTTATGTATTCCCCAAAGTTTATGTGTTAGAAACTTAACTCCCAATGCGGGGGGGACCCTTTAAGAGGTGCCTGGGCCATGAGGGCTCTGTTCTTATGAATGGACTGATGTTGTTGATTGATATTACCTTGAGAGTGGGAACTTTATCCAGATAGTGGGTTTGTTATAAATGCAAGTTTGACTCTCTCTCTCCCTCCCTCCCTGTGCTCTTTCATTCTTCTGTTTTCCACCATGAGATGACACAGAGAGAAGACCCTGCAAGACACTAGCCCCTCCATCTGGGACTTTCCAACTTCCAAAACTGTGAGACATAAATTCCTATTTTTCATGAATTACCCAGATTTAGGTATTCTATCATGGAAGTACTGCCACTGTTTGGAACAGACACATCATTAATGTTCAATAAAAGTGAGCCTTGGGCTGAATGGGCTAAAACATGTTCTACACATATGTATCTTCAGGATGGGAAGAAGTGGTGATTTAAATGAGTAGATGCTATTTGATCAACACTCAGTAAAGAAATCAGTATTTCTTGAGTGCCTCTTACCTTTAGAGTTGCTTAGATCTGAGTTCAAATCTGTTGGACACTGCCTATGTGATCTGGGACAAGCTGCTTAATCCTATGCGTCTAAATTTCCTTTTCTATAAATTGGGAATGGTAATAGTACCTAGCTAATTCACATATCATGAGGGTAAAGTGAAATTAAGTGCTTGGCACGCAGGTTTTAAAGTTGCAAGGACCCTCACATCAACTTACTCCCAATTTGAAATAGAGAGCAGTCATATATACAGAGAATTTTCATTCAGTGAGATGCATCCAACTTTTGAAATATATTTGTATTGTTCCAAGATAAATTCTACGAAAGATGACTGAGAAGGCTTTGGGCAGGTGGTAACAACAGAGCTGAGCATCAAAGGTGGAGAAGTAAACAGGACTTCTAGGCCTGTGAGTAGGAGGGTGTCCAGGTCCTGGGGTGGAAGCAACAGACACATAGCTGGGCAGGCCTGTGAGTCTTTCCAGGCCTTAGCTGCACTGGTCTTGCCAAATCCCCGACCTGGGTGCCGTTACGTGGGAGGAAGGAGGCGGGAGGCAGGAGGCTGGCAACATTGGGATCATGAGGCTCTCTGTCATCATCGGAAGTTCAGACTTTATCCTGAAGTTAACAGGGAGCTTTTGGAAAGTTTTAATCAGGAGCAGGATGGGACCAAATTTACATTGTAAAAGGATCTCCTCTGCAGCCACATGGAGAATAGTTTGAAAGGGATTAAGAATGGTGGCAGGGGGAGCAGTTAGGAGACAATGGCAGGTGTCTCATTAGTACCTCAGATGAGGTCTAGGGCAGTGGGAATCAGGGTGGAGAGACTCTTCAGAAGCAGAATCATCAGAGTTAGTGATGGATAAAGGTGAGGAGGGAAGGAAGGAGGTGGCAAAGAAGATGCCAAATCTATAGCTTGGTGCCAGCTGAGGCAGAAAGGCAGAGGGGGCATTGGTTTGGGAGACAGAGAAAGACAAGAAATGGGACCAGTTGGGGGCCTTTGGGATAAGTTTAGATGTGTGTGTGTGTGTGTGTGTGTGTGTGTGTGTCCCTACCAAGGATCTCTTAGCCTGGAACAATATCTCCAAGGAAAAGAGGAATTGATGGATGGGTAATTTACTCTAACACCCCACAGATGATTGTTGGCACCCAGCAAATCTCCTTCCTGTAAACTGTGTTCCAATAAAGTGAGGACTCTGGCTGTTTATTAACTCTGGGGTCAGAAGTAAACAGCATGCTTCAAAAATGTGACCAATTAAGGACAGAGCCAAGGTGTGGGCCGTCTCTTTCTTTGAAAGGAATCAAGCGAAATGCTCTAAGTGTTCAATTTCACCTGTCAGAGTTACCACATTGTCATTACTGGGTTCCCAGCTCTCAGAATCCGTGCAGTTTATTAGCACATCGTCCCTCTTCTGAAAACTGTGATTCTCTCCCTGGACATCAGTCAGGGGAGCAGAGGGCAGCCTCCCTTCTCTTCTCTGACGTTATAAACATCCTCCTTCTTGCCTTGAATGAATGGGAACAGGGAGCAGCCAGAGGGAAAGGGAAACTAACCCCCGAGGACTCAGTGTGTTCCGGGCCTCATGCCAATAACTTCTTTACAGCAATGGATGAACAATAAGGGTAGTGACTGCCACCACAATTTACTTAGTGTTTCTCCGTGGTCGGCTCTGTGCTGAGTCATTAACGTGCATTATCTCGTTGAATACTTCAAACTGCTCTACAAGGCAGATCTTTGATTGTCTCCACCTTTCAGATGAGAAAACCAGGACTGGGGCCGTTATATTTGACACACTCACTGAACTGTCGGCAAGGGGCAGAGCTTGGATCTAAACCCAGGACCCATCAGCTTCTCAGCCAGTGTCTGGGCTGCTGCCCCATGACTACGGGCTCTCGCTGAACACTTTGACTGCCTGAGACATGACTGACGTCCTCCATCTCCCTGCTGGTCTCCACTAGAACCGAACAGCTGAAGGGTGGGGCTCCAGCCCCAGACCATAGCAATCTTCAGAGAGTAGGTGCTCATGAAATGTCTGCAGAATTGAAATGACCCCCAAGTCATTCTGTCCCTGTGCTTGCACAGCTATCCTCCTGCCTGGAAGCTAACTGTATTAGTCAGCTTTCCATTGCTGGGACAAAATACCAACGACCACAACTTAAAGGAGGAGAAGTTTATTTTTGCTCATGGTTTCAGAGGTTTTAGCCCATGGTCTGCTGGTTCCAAGGCAGAAAAATCATGGCGGAAGGGTGTGGCAGAGCAGAGTTACTCAGCCATGAAATACAGAAAGCAGGGAGCAGGGGAAGAAATAGAAAGCACGGGGCCAGGAACCAGACATAGTCCCCAAGTTCACACCCGCCGTGACCCACTCGGATGCATTGGAAGTGTGCTTTACTCATCTCCCTGGTGTCTCTCAAGCCAACCACGTTGACAGTCAAGATTAACCACCAGTCACCCTTATCTCTTCTACAGTCTGTTTATCTTTCCCTCTTTTCAAGCCTATCCAAGTTTCACCTCTTATAGGAAGTGGCCCCGCTTAACTTCTTTACTTGGTCTCTCCAGCAACCGCAGCCTAGGCTGCTGCAGATAACACATCCACGCATATGCATGTAATTTGGATTTTTCAGTTTCAGTACACGTGTGTATATGCATCTCTGCGTGTGTGTGTGTTCATTTATGTTGTATTTATGTGTTGCATGTGTGTGCATATGTTTTTCTGTCTTTAATTAGATACTCTGTTCCTCCAGTCCAGAGGCCAGTTTCAATCTTTCCTCCAATGGATAAAATTCATCCCTGTGGCTTACACCCTGGCCATCCCATCATTTGGCTTTTTACATCAATCAAAACTTGCGCATTCTTTGCTGATCACCTGCTGGTGATTTTGGAAGTCATTAAGGTCTTTGTGATCAGTTTTCTCATCTGCAGAATGAGGGTGTATTAGTCAGTTTTCTTGTTGCTAGGGACAAATATCTGACACCCACATCTTAAAAGAGGAGAGGTTTAGTTTGGCTCACGGTTTTGGGGTTTCAATCCATGGTCAGCTGGCTCCAAAACAGAAATATCATGGTGGAGGTGTGGGGGAGCAAAACTGCTCAGTTCATGGTGGCCAAAGCAGAGCAGGGGAGCAGTGCCAGAATGAAAGGAGCCACTGACCATATGTAGTACTCAAGGCCCTGCACCCAGCACCCACCCAGACACACCCAGAAGTGTACTTTACTGATCTGCTAGGCCCTTCTTAATCCAACGAAGTTAACATATCAGGATTAATGGTCATGGGAGTAATATTAGCCATACCTCACAGGATTATTTCGAAGATTAAATGAAATAATAAGTGGACGACTTTTAGTACTCCACCTGGTACTAAGTAGGTATTTCATAAATGATGCTTATTATCATCATGGGGTGAGCAAAGAGGTAGAGCAGCCTGCATGTTAATTATAAGCACAGTGGCTTACATGCACAAAGCACCTGAAAGTTTCTGAAATTTCTTCATTCATTGCCTCTTTGGAGCCACAGAATCATGCTGGGAAACATCAAGGAAAAGATGAATAATAGGAGAAAGAGCAGAGTTTATCAACCTTCATGTACAGTTATTAGTTCTGGAAGGAAACATGGGGCTACCCTGAGGTTTATGGATGGATGCCTGCAGATTTCTGAAACCCTAAAATTTACGCATGCCTATTCACTTAACGTCTTTAGGGGAGAGAACCCTATTAATCCATTAGATGCGCAGGAGCCCTGTAGATCCCAAAGAGCTGATGACTATTGGTCTAATACAACTGTACAGATTTTATAAATGGAGATATGGAGGACCAAAGATGGAAAGGGACATGTCCTATTGCTCACAAGTTATGCAGATTGGGCCCGGGATCTGGTGTTCTGGTGTCAGGCCAGATCTCCGTCAGCTCCCAGATAGAGCATGCTATAGACAGGTGCCAGGTGAGGACAGGGTTGAGGACCGTCACAGCAGCAGAAGAGGAGGACTTCAGGGCAAGGGACCTGGAATACCCTGGAACCTACTTTTTGTGTGAGGTAGATACTAACTGCACTGGCAGGAAGTCATTGAGCACCGGGCTGCTTCAATGAACTTGCAGAAAAATCTCTGCAGTTATTGATGGCTTTGGGTCAACAGCATAGAGGGACATAAAGGGGACAGGGTCTGCTGGCCAGCCACAGGCTCATTTGAGGCGCTTAGTAGTTTATTTTATGTCTCCACTGAAAGCCTTCCCTATCCATGCATCATCACACACACACACACACACACACACACACACACACACACACACTCACTAAGATTTAGATATTAAAGTATTGAGCTCCAACCTGTCTTCCCACCAAATGTAGACTGGGGGTAACAGAAATAGGCCATGGTTATGGACAGAGAGAAATGAGCTGTCAGAAAACTATAAGAAGGGTTCAAACGGCATGGGAATGGTGACGGCCATGCCAATAGCAACAACACGGACAATACACTCTCTAAGTTTTTTCACACACATTTTCCCATTTGAGTCTCAACCCAGAGAGAATGACACATATTTAATATTTATACCACATTTATTTAGCTTGAGTTATTCACTATTTTAATGTGATTTCATTGCCATGCATGTGAGATCAAAAGTGAACATGACTGCAGATTTTTGAAATTTCATTTATGTGCATAGCACAAAGGTGTTAAAGATTATTAATTGGTTACTGATTTAGATCTCATGAAAAAGTGCACATATTCAGAAGACTAAAATGCAAGAGTATGTGGTGTGTCTGCATTTAAATGTACACACAGTTTAAAGTTTAAATAATCAAGAACATAAGATACAAATTAAAGATCCATTCTCCAATTTCCTAGGACCCATTGTCCAAAGGGAACTGAAAATTGTTTTATAGTAGTCTCAGAGAGGGTGAATGATTAGCTTAACATCACACAGCTGGGCCGGGGGGGGCACATTCTTGAGGGCAGGTGTGGCCTGTTACTGCATTATCAGCTATACTTAACCTGGTCTCCAAGGCTGGGCTTGAACGGACTGAGTGTGCATTGAACTCAGCCCCCACAAATGTAGATACAATTCTGTGTGCAGCTATGGAGGTGTGTTTTTCTATGGAGAGGGCTCATGCAAATTTTTATTTTATTTTATTTATTTTTTTCATGCAATTTTTAAAATCAGATTTTCAAGAGCTATCTTTAAAAAACCAAGAGGATTAAGAACCACAGCATTAGAGGCAGCCACTTGGGAAGTTTTACTAATAGTTGTCACTCTAGAGCAGAGATTTAATAAGAATGAAAAACAGCTGTGCAGTTCAGGTTCCGAGAATAGTTTGATGCTCCTAGATAATTCTGGGTCAGTGACTCTAAGTGTGGTCCTGGACCAACCGAGTCCTTCACTTGGGAGTTCCCCAGAGATGCAAATTTTCAGGCCTCATCTGACACCTGCTAGATCCATAACCCTGGGGGAGGGGCCAGAGGGCATCTGGGGTCTAACAAGGGTTCCAGGTGAGTCTGCTGTTCTCTGTCGGGTGGAGCCACTGTTGCAAGTCATTAATTTAGGGTAAAAAAATACATTTTTGGGTTAACTGGTTCATTGGGCTTTTTGAATTATTTTAAGTTGTATTTTTAATTGACACATAATAGTCATACCAATTTATGGAGACAATGTGATATTTTGATATATGTACACATTGTGTCATAATAATTAAATCAGGGCATTTGGTGTGTCCATTATTGCTTGCATTTATCATTTCTTTGTGATGAGTACATTCAATGTCCTCACTTTTAGCTATTTTGAATTATTTGATACAGTATTATTGACCACAGTCACCTCACTATGCAACACCAAAATTTACTCTTCCTAGGTAATTGTGTCTTTGTACACACGGACCTGCCTCTTCCTATTCCCTGCTCCTCTCTCTACCCTCTTCTTCCTCTAGTAACCACTATCCTAATTCTACGAGACCAACTTCTTTTGTTTCCACATGCGAGTGAGATCATGCGGTATTTGTCTTTCTGTGGCTGGCTTATTTCATTTAACATCCTTTTCAGGTTTCTCCCCAGTAAGTTTCTCTTTTGAAACCGTTTATTGGTGCTTTTTAAAATGATCTTTGCAGGTAAGGTTTATGATTTGCTTTTAAAAAGTGAGTTTGATTGCTAGTTTGAACTTAGGGTCGTTTGGGGGACTTTCTTTTAATTATCAAGTTGTAGGAATTGTATAGATGGCA
Source organism: Hystrix cristata (assembly GCA_004026905.1). Taxonomy (NCBI): domain Eukaryota; kingdom Metazoa; phylum Chordata; class Mammalia; order Rodentia; family Hystricidae; genus Hystrix; species Hystrix cristata. The sequence goes on along the minus strand of PVJO010003190.1, from coordinate 51,831 downwards.
CAAATCCTTTCTCATATATATGTTGGATATACAAGTACTTTTTCTCAGCTTTTAGTTTGCCTTTTTCTTAGAGTCTTTTGATTTTTAATTTTGATAAAATCCAATTTACCAATTTTTATGGTTTGTGATTTTAAGGGCCCATTAAGAATACTTGCTTACTCTAAAGCCACAAAGATTTTCTTAAATGTTTTCTTATAGACACTTCAGAGTATTGGCATTTTCACTTAGGTCTATGATTTTGTACAAATTAAATTTTTTTTATGGTATGAGTCAGAGATTGAGGTTAAATTTTTCCCACACAGTTATCTCTTGTTCCACTGTGATGTCTGTTTCTTCACTGAGTTGCCTTGATACAGTTTTTGAAAACTAATTAACTGTAAGTATGTAAATCTGTCTCTAGACTCTCAATTATATTTCATTGTTCCACATGTCTGTCCTTATGCTAATATCATATTGTCTTGATTTTTGCGGCATTTTAGAAATATTTAAATCGAATAGTGTGGGCCTTCTGTGTTTTTTTTTCTTCCCAATAGACGAAAAAGACTCTCTCTTACAAAGAAGAAACAAGCAAATAAAAGAACAAAACTTTCTTTTCAATTAACAAAAGAAACTAGTAGTATTGATACAGGGGAAAAAACATAACTCCCAACCTGCTAGATGTCAGATAGGCCGAGTTTGTGTTCCCCAAAATAGAAGAATGAATTCTAAAGAACAAAGAAGGTTAAGAGTAGGAAAATTTATTGAGAGAGAAAGATAGCTCCTGAGAGACAGGAGGGGACCCTAGTGGGTTGCCAACGAGACCACATTTCAGAGGAAGTTTTATAGAGTAAAATCACAAGGTAGGTACAATGTGGGTCAAAATTATGATCAACCAATAATATTACAAGTATAATCCTTTAAGTAATATTGATCCAATGGGGAAACAGGTCATGTAGCAAATGGACATGGAAAAGACAAAGACATTCCAAGATGGAGTGGATCCAGAGGTCCTGGTCACCTACTGGGGTGACTTATATGAGTCTAGACTTTATCGGATTGGGTGAATATAATCCTGAGCTTATTGTTTATCTCCCAGGCCAGTGTGTAGCTCTGGTCATTTTATCCTTATCTCGAGGCCTGGACTTCAATGGGTGCATCTTTGGTAATAGTTATAGCATATTCTCTTCTTGCTTATTGACTCTGTTGAAGGCCCCGCTCTGTCTGACTGCCTATAATATTTCTACCTAACTCAGCTCCCTATAATAGTATAAATGAAACAAATTAGCATTCATCTTAACCACAGAATAGGTAATTTGGGGAGTTATTTCCTATCCACATCTCTTTTATTGGTGGGAATGTAAACTAGTACAACCACTATGGAAATCAGTGTGGGGATTCCTCAAAAAATTAAAAACAGAAATTTTATTCAATTCAGCTAACCACCTTCTAGGTATCTTCTCAAAAGAGTTAAAGTCCTTATATTACAGAGATGAATGCATATCCATATTTATAGCAGCGCAACTTACAATAGCTAGATCTTATAAAAAGTGAATACATCTATCAATAGAAAATGGATAAAGGAAATGTGGTATTTATATACAATACAGTACTACTCCGTCATAAAGAAAGATAAACTTGAGGTATTCATAGGCAAATAGATGCAACTTGAGAATGTAAAGTGAAATAAGCCAGATGAACAAGCTTAGATATTGCATGGTTTCTCTTATATGAGAAACTAATTATATATATTGAGAGAGAGAGACATATATATATAATATATATTACATATATATGTAGAGAGAGAGACAGAGCAAAAAATAACTTTGTTCTTCTTAAACGCTATTTTAACACTCTAGATTCTTAGCATTGCCTTATACATTTTAGAATTAAATTATCAATATCTTAAAGAAATGGGTGTTTTTATTGGGTTTCCATTTAATAAATAAATTAGCAAGAATTGTCCTTTAAGAATATCGAATCTTCTAATCCATGAACATTGTGGAGTTCTCCATTTTTTTTAGATCTTCAGTTTATCTCAGCAGTGTGGGTGGCTTTTACTATAAAGGCATTGAACATACTTTGCTGAATGTATGCTAAGTATTTATGCTACATATTTTGCAAATGCAATTGTTTTAAAATTTCATTTTTTAGTTGTTTCCTGATATTATGGAGTTGAATTTTGTATATTGATCTAGCATTCTTGGATGTTGCTGTCTTTGCTATCTCTTGGGACATGTTCTGTGTGTCTATCAACTTATCTGTATCGTAATACTTAAGGAGTACTTCTTAAATAGTACATGATTGTGGCTATCTTTTTTAATCCGTTCAACAATTTCTGATTTTTAGTGGGAATATTCAGTAAATATCAATATAGTTAAGTTCATCATCTTGCTTTTTTTTAACGTGTATTTAATTGTTTCTTCTTTCTTACTTTGTTTTAACTAAATAAATATTTTGTAGTGTTTTACTTTGTTTCCTCAATTGGCTTTTTGGCTGTACTTTTTTGTATTATTTTCTTTGTTGTGCGCTAGGGAGTAAATTATTTAGCTTTCCATAAGCTGTTTAGAAATGGTATTGTACTTCTTTACATAAAATGTAAAGCTAAGCCAATATAATGCTTTTTACCATTTTCCCAGTCTTTGCAGTTTTAGTGTCCCATATTTCTATACACGCTATACTCTCCACAATACAATATTATTACTTTTTGCTTTAAATAATTCAAATAGTAAATTACTTGAATTGTCTTTCAAATAATTTAAGATATAAAGTCTTTTTCGCATATATTTACTACATTTTATATTCTTTATTCCTTACAATGGATTTGATCTTCTATTTGTTACTAGTTCCCTCCAGTTCAAGAGCTTCTTCTAGTAGTTGTTGCAATGCAAATTTCTTGTGACATTCTATCTCACTTTTTGGTTATCTGCAAGTCTTTATATCCTCCTTGTTTTTAAATAACTTTGTTTTTGTTATTTGTTTGGGTTTTCCTGGGAGGGGCTTGGATGTTGAATTCTCCATTGACATTGTTCCCTTAAAATTTTAAAGGTAACAACCTTCTCTCTTCTAGGGTCGATATTTTTTCCTGATGAGAAATCAGCCATTATTCAATTCATATATGAAGTGCAATTTGTTTTCTTCTGGCTTTTTAAAAGTTTTTTTCTTTAGTTTTTGGTTCTTAGCAGTTTGACTGAGATGTGCCGGGTACTGTTTTCTTTGTATTTATTTGATTTGAATTTATTCCAAATTCTCAGTTGTACAGATTGATGTTTCTATTAAATTTGGGTACATTTTAGAAACAATATCTTCAAAAACTTATTTTTTCTCCATCCTGTTTCCTTTCCTGAAACTCCAATTTTACATAGTTGGGCAACTTGATTTTGTACCATAGCTTACTGAATTTCTGCTCACTTACTTTTAAATAATTTTTTATAAAAATTTTCAAACCTATAGAAAAATGGAAGGAATTCTATAAACTGAATATCTTTATTTCTATCACTAAAAGTTTGTTTGATCATGTGCATATCTTTTCATTTCTCTATCCATCCATCAATCATTTAATTTTTGTATGCTTGTCAAAATAATTTATAGACTGATACTTTTCTCCCCCAAACAGGTCAGAGTTAGTACTGTCACAAGAGTTCAATATTTGTTTATGATTTATGTTTTTAAGGTGATATTTTAAGATTTTAAGTGTATTATTGATGAGTTTTGACAGAAGTATGGATTTTAACTGTATCATTTGATGAGTTTTGACAGAGGCATTCAACTCTGCAATCCAAATCTCTGCCAAGATGTAGGACATTCTCATCACCCAGAAGCTCCCCCAAACCCTTTCAGAGTCAATTCCTCTTGCTCCAAGACAACCACTATTGTGATTATTTTTTACTACTAGAGTATTTTCCTGTTTAGAAGGTTGTTTAAATAACGTAATGCAGCATGCATTCTTGCATTAAGTCTATCTTGTTTTTATTTGGTTTTGCTTAGCTTAATGCTTTTTGAAAGTCGTGCATGTCATTACATGTAACTAAACTTTGTTCATTTTTATTGCTTAGTATTCCATTATATGAAGATACAATGGTCTGTCTAGCCATTGTATTACTAATGGTCATCTGGGAGTTTTTCCATTTTTGGATATTGTTAATGAGGCTGCTATAAATCTTTGTGTGAAAGTCTTTTTCTGTGGGCATGTATTGTTCTTTCTCTTGGGTAAATACCTAGGAGTGGACTTATTTGGCCATGGAGTGTTTGCTCAATTTTTTATTTTATTTTATTTTTTTTGGTGCTAGGGATCGAACTCAGGGCGTTGCGCTTGTTTGCTCAATTTTATAAAGAATTTCTGGGACTTTTTCAAAGTGGTTGTACTATTTTATATTCTTACCAACTATACATGAAAATCTCAGTGGCTCCGTAGGCTTTCCGACATGGAGCATTGTCTTTTAAATTTTGCTATTGGATATATTTGTATAGATAATGATTTTAATTTTCATTTTTCCTGACCAGAAATACTGAGCATTTTTCATGTGCTAAGTGTCCAGTTTTGTGTCTCCTTCTATAAAGTATCTGTTTGAATCTTTTACTTAAAATCTGGGATTTTAAAAACAATTATTGGGCTGGGGATTTAGCTCAGTGATTAGAGTGCTTGCCTTGCAAGCACAAGGGCCTGAGTTCGATCCCTGGCACCACAAAAAAAAAAAAAAATAAAAAAATAAAAAAAAAAATAAAAACAATTATTAAATTATATGCATTCTTCTTATGTTTTTGATATCAGTCCTTTGTGACATATATGTTTTGAGAATGTGTTCTCCAAATCTGTAGCTTGCGTATTCATTTTTAATGGTGTCTTTTGAGGAACAAAACGTTTTAATTTTGATGATGTCGAATTTTGATGATGATCATTTTCTTTTCAGTTTATAGTCATGACCATTTGCTGTTTGCAGACAGGTTAAGAAAACTCAGCTTACTCAAAATCATGTCATCTGAGCTTTCTTTCAGGATTTCAATGGTTTTAGGTTTTATGGTTCAATCTTTGGTTTACCTCAAGTAAATTTTGATGTAGAGTTATTTTTCCTGTATCATCATCCAGTTGTTTCAACACTGTTTTCTGACAGAACTTTCTTTGCCTTCTGGAAATCTTCATACATGAAAGTCAATTGACTGTATAGATAGTGATTATTCATTTTGCTAAAATTTTTCTTCACTCTATTCTTCAGATTGAATAATTTCTATTGCTCTGTCTTCACATCTCCTGACCCTTTGTTCTGTGGTCTCCAATCTGTTGTGAACTCTGGCTAATGAATTTTTCATTAAGATAGCGTCATTTTCAGTGTCATAATTTTCATTGACTCTTTTCATCGTTTCCATTTCACTGCTGAAATCCCCCCATCTATTTGAGCATTGTACCCATCTGTTCTTGTAGGTCCTTGAGTGTATTTCTAACAGTTGTTTTAGAGTCCTTTTGTTTACCCTGATACCTGTGCCATCTAAGTGTCTGTTTCTATTGACTACCAATTTTTAGATTATGGGTCATATTTTTCTGCTTCACTTGTCTGGTAATGTTTTGCTGGATATTACGATTGATGCCTTGTGAGGAGTTTGGATAGTGTTGTTTTCCATTAAAAGGTATAAGGTTTGCTTTTGTAGACATTTAAAATACTGGTAAATTTTCACGATCTTATTATGCTTGGTTTTATTTTTTGGTTCAGACTGGTCTATTTCAGTTTTATCATTGGTCATAAGATGTGGCCTTTCTTTTGGGGCAGTAGTTTTTATCTGAGGGTGATTCTCCATCCCATACCTCCAGGGTGCATTTTTCAATGATTAGGGATATTTTGGATTGTCATAAACAGGGGTGGATGCTATTGGCATCTAGGGAGTAGAGGGTAAGTTTGCTGCTAGACATCCAACAATGCAGAGGACAATCCCCCATAATAAAGGGATCGATCTTCTGTTCAAAATGTCAACAGTGCTGAGGTCAAGAAACCTTACTCCTGGTACCATTCTTATCCTCAGGTATGTCTTTATTCCTCGTATATGGCCTCTATACAGTCTTAACTGAGATGCACACCAAGGTTCCTCCACTCTAGCTGAGCTGCAGCTCTCAGTCCTGCGAGGTATCTGGTATATCCTGTTAGTTCTCAGGCCCTCAGCAGCTGTTCTTTGCCAGGCCTCACCAAGTCCTCAAAGCCCAGACTTCAACCAAGGACCCACTACGAATGCCCACACCAATTTCCAGGGTCTTTCCTCTCTGCAGATCTTCTCTCCAACACATCCACGAATTCCAGCCATTTCAGCAGCCCAAGCCCCAAATTGAGCCCCAAACTTGGCTCAATCCTACCATTGTGTTCCACTTGGGTTTTCCCTCCCTGCCCTTCTTTTTGCTAAGCGCTCCTGGGCAGAAACTCAGCAAGCAGATTTCTTTTTCTCCAGTATTACCCTTTCCAGGGATCACAATTCTTCAGTGTCTTTGGTAGAGTGCCTGCAATCACTTGTTTATTCCATTTCGTCCATTTCCATTTTGATAGTAAAAACACAAGTAAGGTACTCAGGTTTTTTTTTTCTTTTTTTTAAGCACAGCTTTCTTGAGTCTCATCCTGAGATATTCTGACTCATTGATCTGGACTGGGGCCTAGGAGTTTCCATTTTAAAAATCACTGGAAGATGCAGACTTCAGTATCTGGTTTGAGACTTACAGCGATAAATCCCACTAAGACTGTATTGGGACAGGAAGAGCCTCCTCCTCTTTTTCTAGGCCCCCAGACACCTGTGTGGGATTGTGCTACAGATTTGCTGCTTTTGTGGGGGTGGGGAACCCTTCCACACGCAGCACACTGTGTACACTGTAGCCCCAGACCTTGGAAAAGATGTCATTTGAAGGCAAGTCATCTTAATGTCCATTCCTCTGGGGCTTCCGTGGTAGTACAAGGTTCCAGGAGCCGCACACACCTGCTCTTTTTTTTGGGGACTATATGGTCCTTGAGGGTCTTCTCTGCAGGGGCTTCTGGGCTTCCAGGTAGCACCTTCCTGTAGCCGTGAAACCTTCCCCGTGGGCTCCCGAGACCCGGATCTGAAAGCGAGGAAACACTCCCAGGCTCACTGTTTGCTCAATTCACAGTTAATGGTAATTTACGACTTTTAATCATTATGCCACATTGGGAAAATATGACTGAGAGTCATTTCAATAAGGAAATCCATCTATTTTTATACCCTGGCCCTCATCTCCACAGCACCATCTCCAAATTACCTGTTCCAAAAGCCTCATTAAAGGTTTGGACACGAAAAGCTCACTGACTTCTCTTCCTCCCTACCTCAATCAGGTGTCTCCAAAAGCTGAGCTCCAAATTATCCATAAACTCCAACCAGGGTGGTTTTCTACAGTCTAGTGTGCAGGACAGCTTTACAGAATTCATCCGGCAGGTCGGTTCCCTACTAATGCACTATATGGCACTGGCTCAAGCTTTTATAAATATATTTTTACTCACTCATTCATACTCAGTTATTTTTTCTTTGTCCATTCACCCATGCATCCACTCATTTGTTCATCCAGCGCAAAACTACCAATATTCATCTTTATGCTAGGCCCTGTTCCCAGCTCTAACAATATGGAGATTTACAACCATTAATTTATTCACTCATTTCTTCCATAAATATTCATTGAGCATCTACTATGAACCAAGTACCCTGCTCAGTATCAGAGACTCAGTGGTGAAGAAGACAGACAAGGTTATTGTTCTCATGATTCCTTTTTAGAACTAGGAAAAAAAAATACAAATAAACAATGATAAAGTAAATAAGATCATTTCAGTAGAGAATCTTCAGGAGGATGCTGGAGGTAACATTTTGTTGAGATCTAAATGATAAGGCAGCCAAGTGTGTGAAGAATGAGGGGCAGGGTGTTCCAGGCAAAGGGAACAGCAGATACAAATGCACTGTGGCCAGAACACTGCGGATGGTGGGGGGTGAATGGCAGGAGAAGAAGTTGGAGAGGTGGGCAGGAGCTAGATCAAACAGGGCCCTGAAGGTTAAGGAGGAGCTTTGGGACATTTTTGTACGTGGGAAATTTGTTGATTTTCTTCTATTTCCTTATTTATCTATGTATCCCTATCAGTATAAACTTCTGAATATTTCTTTTATACCTTGAGTTATAATTCAGTTCTACCTTATTTCTATTGCTGCTCAAATTATTCTAGATCTGGCCCTTGAGAACTCTTCCAGTTGGCATCTATGGCCCTTTGACATCGGTGCGATGTTTCCTACCCATGTGTTCCAGTATTTCCTTGCTTTCTGGCAGCATCAGGTGCTTCAGGCTGGGGCCTTTGGCTTTTGGTCTGAAGCAGTGGGGAGTCATCGGATCTGCCTGCTCTGCCTCTGAGGCTGCCTTCCATGGTAAACACTCAGTGACTGAGACTCCTACACCGCCCTCCCTGGGTGCCTCCCTTGCGCTCAGACCTCACAACCCCGTCAGTAAAAGTTTCCTTCCTTTAAAAAAAAAACCAATCTAAAATAGGTTAGAATGAAGCATCTGGTAATTTCCCAACAGGTCACCATGCTACATTAAATTGTTAATACGTTGTTTTACTTACTTAGTTTGGAACCTAACCAGGAATCATCTACCAACTTTCTGTGCTATCTTAAATAGTGTGGAGTTATTTAACCTCTCGAGGCTAGAGTTGTCCCATTTTCATAGCCTGTGATGTCACATTCACAGCTGAGTGGGCTGGCCTGCCCAGCGCTTAGAGGCCCACAGGGAGGTGAAAGTACCCCACACAGTTCTGCATTGTGTTTACTGCTGTATCCCAGCCCCTAGAATACCTGCTCGGTTGGAGGCCTCTGGTGAACGAAGTGTTAAAGCCCTAGCGAACTTGCTGTCCAGTAGAAGTGAGAAATGGGAAAAACCCAAGAGCTTCCCACTTTTCCCCAGTTCAGATCAGGAACAACCTTAAATAGAAATAAGGCCCCCCAAAGCACTATAATACCACCATCCTGCTCCCTGCAGTTTATAACCCACTTTCATATAGGTTGTCAAATCATGCTCTTCAGTCTCTGTGAGATCCCTGTGAATCACACCATCTTAACAAAGGGGAATCTGGGGTCCAGAGGGGGCTCAACTCTTGCTCACATTCTCAAGGCACAACCAGAAGTTAGAATTAGGCCATATGGCCACATAAACCAGCCAGGTTTTGACTCTCCGCGCTTGTGAAGACTGGAGAGTGCTATAAGAGAGGTGAGGTGGCTTCACTTAGAGTGCGATTTGGATTTTTCTATTGCTTTCATTTGATCCTAACCACAAGAGCCCTGGGGCTCTTGGCTCCATGGCCCTAGTAGGCATTCGTCTTTTTCTGTTTCTAGCAGTGATGTCTTATTAAGTAGGAAGATATAATAACAGCAACCATTTTAATTCTCTTTTCAATATCTATTTTTATTAGTGCATATTAATTTTAGTAAATTTTGCAGACAGGAACCATTTACTGGACATGTGTAGTGTGCCTGGCACAATGCTATGCACCATACATGCAGCGCCGTGTTTAATTCTTCTACCCAGGAAGGAGGAAATCGTTGTAAATATGTCAGTTGTACAGATGAGGAAATTGAACCTTGGGAAAGTCAAGAAACTTCTCGAGGTCATGGGGTGATCAGTGCTGGATCCTGGATGTGAATCCAGCTGTTTGGCTCCTATACTCATCTCCTTAACCTGCTTTCTCCCCTGCCACTCTGAACTGTCAAACACAAACTTGCTCAAATCCAGGTGCATAAAAGAGATCCCTATTGTTTTATCTCTTGCCCTCGTAATTCAGCACCTAGGAGCTGTGGCTGGACTTGGAGCCTGTCCCTCCTGGTTGCTCCACACTGACAGGGATCTCATTTAGCTGGGAGTGGGATGCAGGCAGTCCTCGAATTGACCTGGCTCTGGGGACTACTTTCTGGGGCTCAAAATTGCCCACAGAGACACATTACTCAAACCTGTTAGACCAGTCTTGCAAAACGTCCAAGTTCCCTGATTTCTTTCTTCTTCCAATATTGCAACTCACACTTTTTGCCCATTTTTAACTTGTTCATGCTGAAACAATATTGAGGGAAGATTTCAGGCTATAGACTTTCCTTACATTCTTTAAGTCATGACGCCTGCTTAATAACAATGAAGCCTTATTCATCGACCAGACTTACTTATAAAAAACGTGTGAGGAGGAGTCTCATAGCTCCAGCCTCAGTCAAGCATGAGAGGAGTTCAGGTGGAGGCCTGGATTATAGCGTGGACGGAGTGAGGAGAGCATGGCAGCTCTGCCCAAGAGGGTCTGGTGGACTTTGGGGAGGAGGCATAACCTGAGCTTATAGTTGTTCAGGCAGACAGCAGAAGGGGAAGGGCTTTCCTGGTAGAAGGAACAGCATGTGCAAAGACCATGTGAAGGAACAAGCACCACATGAGTAAAGGGACATAAAAGCAGCCCGTGACTCTACTAGAGGTAAGGAAAGGGGGACTCAGAGGATCAGGTGATTGTGCACAGTCTTTGAAAGAAGATCTTGGATCCCAACCTGTCTGTCTATTGCCAATCTGTCTGCTGGAGCATCCCTTGCTTGAGAAAGGAACCGCAGAAGAAGGACATGGATGTACACCTGTGCACACACACAGCATACCATTGTGCAGAGAGAACAGTGGAGTTCAGAACAGGACTGAGCTGCTTCTAGCATCCCTGGGAATTCTGAGTCTGCGATGAAGTCATGCCAGAGGCTCGCCACATCTTAGTTATTGGCGAGGAATCCCAACAGGACAATTAGGATTAATTGAAATCGGCCTGATTGATTGGTCTGCATGAACTTTCAGCAGAGCAGCCCTGTGATGTAGGCAGAGACAAACAGCTGAGTTGGCTCTAATGGACCCGGGGCTGGAGGAGGAAATGCAAGCAGAGGTCAGTTCTGACCGCAGGTGGAACAGATGCCAGAGCCGAGCTGCCAGCTCCCCACACTTAATTGTGGTTTGAGTCTTTCCTGCTACAGGAAAGGTCCAGGGGCTCCAGTGAAGGACTATAGGTTAAGGAGGGTCTTCTTGTAAATGTGCTGGGGGAAGGGGAAAATCCCCTCTCTAGCCTTGTATACCAGTGCCCATGGCCAGCTCCCTGGCTTCTCTAAGCTGCAAGCGATTCCCCAAGCGGACCCACACTACTGTCTTTCCTCCCTCTGCTGACTGTTCACTCCTTGACCAGTGCTATCAGATCTGAAGGTGGCCGTGAATCATGTGGACACCTTGTGAAATGCAGATTACCTTTAGGCAGACCTGGGATGGGGCTGGAGAGGGTGCATGTCCAACAAGCCCCCAGGTGATGCTCTTGCTGCTACTTTGTAGACCACACTTTGAGTAGTAAGATCCTAAACACGTCTCCCTTTTTATTCACTTCCTTACCTGTTTCCACCTGCAGAATTCCTACTCAACCTTAGAATCTCCCTGACTTGGCTTGCATTCTTTAAGGCCACTGACACAGCTTTATTTGTCTCACTTCCCAGAACAGGGACTGGCACACAGTAGGACTGGCACACAGTAGGCACCAATATATGTTTGCAGAATTAAATTACATAGAGTGATTTCAACTTTTCCATACCACTTTTATCCCTTTATCTTCTTCAATTTAGTCCTTCGTATCATAGGGGAAGGATTTGGACAAGGGGCTACTAGGTCTGGACCAAGTTCAGAGTTTGTAGAATGATGTGCAACTATTTTTATGACTGGAAATGAGACTTCTAGCCTTTTGGCTGATGAACAAGGAAGAAGTTTTAAATAGAAAGGCAAATTCTGGAAGATTTAGAGGGACTCAGTAAGGACAGTGGTGGCTCTTTAATTGGCCTGGTCCCTTGGGTTCTGACAATGTACATGGAGTCTGAGATTGTAATTTCTACTTTAGGCGGGACCAGGAGAGAGCCAGTTTAAGTAGGACTGCTGTGAGGTTGGTAGAGGGACAGGAGAGCAACACAGGCAACAGCTGTGTGCAAGAATGAACCCTGCTCAGGGTTAAAGGTGGGTGGCTTTGGAGAGACAGAGGAAGTGCCCCACCGCTTTTCTTCAGGCTTTTCCAGGTGAAGGGAGCCAGATCTATTTCCTCTATGGGCACAGGAGTCTATTGGGCAAAAGATATAAAAATCAAGTCATATTGGAATTTAATTAGGGACAAAGCTCAACTGTAAGATTTTGCTGACCTGGATCAAGGTAAGGGTTAAATTACCCGCTATGTCAGCAATATGTTTAAACATTTTCCTCTAGGGAAGCCAAGCAACTGACTGGATGTGATCCCTCTTCTGGACTGATATCTGAGATATTTCCAAACATCTAAATTGAATGGGAATAAATTCACAAATTATTTTATTTGTTTTCAAACAACCAGATATTTGAATTTGTGTTGACCCCTGATTTGGCTGTGGAATTTAGATTTTATTTGTGCTTTATGCCTTCTAATTCATAATAAATAATAAACAGCTTTTATTGAACATTTAGTGAAAACTAAATATCATGCTAAATGTCATACACATATTAGACCATTGAGTCTCCTAAGAACCCCATGAGGTATTACCTTGTTTTAATGCTTTAGGAGTTAACACTTAACAAAGTTTGGAATGAACTATGTAAGGACACACAGCTATAAATGGCAAGGTCAGAATTCACTCCCAGACCATCCGAAACCAGCACTCACCCTCTAAACCACCATGTGGTTTTGCCCAGTGGTCCTTGGCCAGCTCATCCTGTAGTCTGAAATATCTCTTGGTATCTTTTCTCTTAAAGCCAAGGGAATTTATGGAGGGGAATATGACCTTCCAAAAATTTTGGAGCTTCCAGTAGATCATTTCTGTCTTCACTGTGAGTATTTTGCTCATCTTACCCTGGTCATCAACTCACTCAGCTAATCTCTCTAATGTCCTGGTCAAGATCATCTTTTGAGTTATGACTGCCTCCATTGGAGGTCTTAGTACATTCTTCAGTTAAGATTAATGTGAGCCACTTACTATATCAGGCATGATTCTAACTTCCTTATGTGTATTGGTTTACTTAATATTCACAATAACCATAAAAAGTAAAGCATTAATATTCTCATCTTGATATAAGGAAACCAAGTCATGAAGGGACTAATGTACATTCCCTATCTTGGTTAAGCAGGTTAAGTTAATTAATTTACTAAATGATAAATTTAGCTGTTTTATTTTTCTTTTCTTTCCTTTTTCAAAAATAGTCAATGGCTTCTACAACTCTTTTGCTTTTCCTTAATCTGACCCCAAGTTACTTTTTCTGATTTATTTCCTGCAATTTGCCCACTTCTTTTGTCCTTGTTCCTAAAGTATAGTGTCATCATTACCAAGATACCTCATGCTTCAAGACCTTCATACTTTTGTTCTTGCACTCTCTCTACTTGTACTTCCATCTAACGTCTGAAGAGATCTGTAGCACCTGACCAATAATTCTCGTTATGTACCAGTGAGTGCTATTATGTTGGATAGAAAAATTTTGTAGGGCCTTCCCTTCACCCCAATCAGTCAAATTATGAGTTCCTCAGTGGGTGGGTCCTTATCTTAGATTTCCCTGCACTACGCTCACCAGTAAACACAAGAGCTGAGACATGGAGGTATAGTAGAAACAGTGAGTACTTGTATCTATCCCTGTGCTTTCTACATTTTCAGACTCCCTTGCAGCTAGGCAGGTTGTGTAATAGAATTTGGGTCAATAGAATGTAAATAAAAGTGATACAAGTTACTTCAAAGCTAAGTCTTTAAAATCATACCATACAATCTTTCAACCCTCTCTCCCCCTGCCACCATGATGTGCATGTGTGAGAAATAAACTTGTAAGGTGCTAAGTCACTGAGATCTGAGAGATTTCTGTTGCAGGATCCAGTACTATTTTGCTAATAGACATGGGATCTCATACCTGTTTTTTGTATGAAGTCACACACATGCACATTAGACATAGTCATGCACATTAGACATATCAAACACATATTTGGATCCAGTAGTATCAATTTTGATAACATAACTTATACTTACATATCTCTAGAAAGAAAAGAAAAGTCAGGTTAAAAGCATTCAAGAACAAACTTCAAGAACAAACTTCAAGAACAAAAGATGATCTGCTGTATGCTACTATAATCAGTACCTAGAGTCATTATTTACAAATATTCATCCTTTTTCTCTTTTAAACATGTATTTAACTTAATTATAAGAAAACTAAAACCTGGACATTGTGGTGCATGCCTGTAATCTCACCACTTCAGAGGCTGAGGCAGGAGTTTATTATGAGTTCGAGCCCCAATTGGGCTACTTAGTGAGTTCAAGTCCAGCCTGAACTACATAGTGAGACCCTAGCTCAAAAAACAAACATAAATAAAATAAAAAATAAAAGGTCTGAGGATGTAGCTCAGCAGAAAGCTCCTGGGTTCAATTTCCAGCACCAAACACACACAGACACACAGACACACACCCACGTATGCAGACACAGAAAAGAAGATTAAAATTCAGGCAACAGTGAGGAACTGTTAAACCCATTAAACTGGCAAAATTACAAAGTCTTAGACCAAGAATATTGCAAGCATACTCCTCTCCCCTACTTTTCTTTTTCTTTTGAGACAGGGTCTCACTGTGTAGTCCAGGCTGACCTTAAACTCACTTATGTAATCCAGACTGGCCTTGAACTCATGGCAATCCTACTGCCTCAGCCTCCTGAGTGCTGGGATTACAGGCATGAGTCACCACACCCAGCTTCCCTTACTTTTTAAGTATAAAGATTTCCAGGTTTTGGTAACTGCCTAGTAACTCCATCCTAGCTTGGACATGTCTTGGATACATCAGCAATGAATTGCTTCCTGCCTCTGTGGTTTTTATTGCTTTATTTCTTGCAGATATCCACAGGGTGAATCCAGATTTAGGGCCTGCAAACCAATGTGAGACAGTGCAAAGCCCAAGGTGTCTCTTAGCAAGTTCAAAAATTCATTATTTTTCTTTTTATGCAAGGGGAGGATATTTAATGTAATTTCTTTTGTAATATAATTTTTCTTTTCTTCGCTTTTCAAGCTACACTAACTTCCAAGAGGAAATCACTGAGTAATTAGAAATGAGCCTTTCTCCCTGGAACTACTCCAAGTTCATCTTCAGAATGGTCATGGTTCATTTGCCATGACCTGTTACACATTTTCCAACACAAGGAAACAGGTCTTCTTTTAATATCAGGTTAGTTTGGGAAGGAATTAGAAGGAGAGAGTCCTGGAGACTGTCTTATTCTAGGCTTTTCCCACTTGATCATTCTTTTTTTCTGTACTGGGGGTTGAACCCAGGACCTTGGCAGTGAACTACATTCCAAGCTCCCCACTCCTTTTAAATTTTGTGACAGGGTCTTGCTAAGTTGCCCAGGCTGGGCTGGAACTTGCAGTCCTCCTGCCTCAGCCTCACAGAGTTCTAGGATTACAGGTGTGCACCACCATGCCCAGATTGACCAATTCTAAATACAGAAGTCTTTGGAAGTCAGGATTAGTTCATAACAATCTACCTGAAATCCGAGAAGCAGCTACAAGTGTTTTGAATCTCGGCTCCTTGGAGAAAGCCCCCTGGATGTAGACCAACACGGGGGGGCGGGAGTGATGAATGAATGAATTATTATAATAAAGGATCATATCTGTTTAATATTTTGCAGTTCACAAATCACTTTGGGTCACCATAGTCACACTAAATAAAATTCAGGCTTTTTGCCATAGTTCATGATAGCTCCTAAATCTCACCCTGCTTTCCTCTCTAGCTATGTCTGTCAATTCCCCAACCCACTCCTTGGCAGACACACTGGCAGTACGGTGTGTGTCAAACACAGAGCAAGTCCTAATTCCAGGGTTTTGCCTGTGCTCTGCCCTCTGCCGGGAGCACCCTCTCTCAGCTGGCCAGCCACAGGGTTCATACCCCACTTCTGCTTCACTTCTTGACTCAAATAGTTGTTTTAGATATGCCTCTCTGTCCACTCTCCTAAATGTGCACACTCTACTCTTTCATAACCACTCAAGTCTAATTACGCCTTTGTAAATTGAGGCTCTCAATAGTACCTAATGGTTGCAAGAATTAAATGAAATAATTGATGTAAAACGCTTACTGCAGGGCCAATCCATAACGAGTATTCAATAAATATTTGATAGTGTTGATATTATTATAGTCTCTATTCTTCCAACTATCTTCTCTGCAGTTTCTGGTTTGGGCAAATTTAACCCCACATAGCCGTGTAAACTGGGAGTCCTTCTACTCCAGCAATGAGGGTAAAACAAGAATGAAGGAGGCAGGATGAGACCAGGATAGGAAGACCACTCCTGTGTGTCAGGAACATTTTAATTTCCAAAGTGATTCCAATTTTGTCATCAGATTCTTACAGCCTCACTTAGAGGGGGCTTCTTTGGAGTAGATTATTCCCTCTTGACAGAGGAAGCAAATGAAATTCAGAGAAGCAAAATGGTTAAAGAAAGACTCCACAGCCCCAGGAAAGATGAACAGGGAACATCCACAGAAAGAGATTTGAACCCCTGAAAAGCACTTTTCTAGAGAAAGCTAATTCTCTTTGGCATGGTCTCCCCACTCCCAGAACCTACACTTAGGCAAGGGCAGAGGGCGTGTCCCCAGCCATGTTGAGATTGGCAGGCACTCGCTCTGGGGTTCCTTTCTGGACCACAGGCATGGGCGCATGCTCTCACATACCTCAGACCAGCCTGGCTTCGTGTCAATATAAATATATTTAATATTGGTGTTTTCTCTTCTTCTAAAAATCATGTTATTTACTAACTGTATTGATTGCATTCATGTTTATATGGGAGGAAAAGTAATTTATCTCATTGGAGTCATCTGTGTGGAAGTAGCAAAGGCCTGGTGAAGCAGAGATGTTAGCTAGTTTGCCAGCAGGCCTGTCTTTATTATCAATGGTGTCTCTCATCAAAAATCCCGTTTCTTAGCAATATTAGCTACACGATGGACATTGACAGCCTATGGTTTGGTGACCCTGGGGAGACCAGTCAGGAGGCCCTGAAGACACAGGCCAAGCATTACCTGGAAGGCACTCGTGCAAGGAATGTGAGGGAAGGGGGCAGACCTGAACATCGGACAAGGTTCCGGGTGGAGCTTCACGTGTGGCTGTCACAGCTAAACAGCCTCATCTGAGTCATGCAATAGACAAGAGCAAGGTAGGAAACTGCATGGCTATCATGCTTCTCATGCAATAATGTGAAATTAAGAATTCTGTGGTTCCAAATTTTGCAAATATGGCAAAAAGCCCATACAACTCAAAGTCTCCTTGTGAAGACTTTAATACCTGTATAAAATCTTAGAGAATCCAGCTTCAACATTTCAAGTTGTGTCCTAGCTATTCCTTCCTTGCTGTGGTTTGAATGTGTCCCCCGACGTTCATGTGTTGGAAACTTAACGCCTACGCAACAGTGGAAGGGGGGGCCTGATGGGAGGCCAGTTTCCACTCTCATGAGTGGTAATTCCGGTTAGAAAAGTGTTTGAGCCTGTGACTTCAATCTCTTGCACATTTCTCTGCCCTCCTTTCTCTTTCATGCTATTTCATCTTTTTTGCTCTTCATGCCACGTGGTGACATGACAAGAAGGCTCTTGCCAGACGTGCACCCCACGACCTTAGACCTCCCAGCCTCCTGAACTGCAAGAAATAAATATGTTTTCTTTATAAATTATCCAGTCACACATATTCCATTACACCAACACAAAATGAATGGAGGCAGAAAATTGGTACCATGAAGTAAGACTGCTGCCATGACACATACCTGAAAATGTGGGTGCAGCTTTGGAACTGGCAACGGGTGGACACTGAAAGAATTTGTGGGAGCAGGCTAGAAAAACCCTTGATTAGTATGATGGAAGCATTAAAGGCAATTCCGATGAGGTCTCGGGAAGCCAAACCTGTAGAGAGAGGCTGACTTTTAGTTTACCTGAGTGCTCAGGATCAGAATGCTGGCCGCAGTATGGACAGTAAAGGCCATTTTGATGAGGGCTCAGGTAGAAATGAGGAGCGAGAGACTGGAAACTACAGCAAATCCCATCCTTACTGTAAAGTTGCAAAGAACCCTCTGGAATTGTGCTGGGTCCTAGGACCCTGCGGAAGGATGCATAGCAGAAGAAATGTCTAAGCTACAAAACATTGAAGGCTCTGCATGACTTCTTTTGACTACAAACACTAAAATGAGAGAATAGAGAAATGATTTAGAGATGGAATTTATGATTAAAGGGAAGCAGAACAGAAAGGTCTGGAAGACTCTCAACTGGCATGAGAGAATACTAAGGGTGTGGCAAAATAGCTTTTCCTAGAGAGATAACTACGAATAAAAGAAAGTGAGGTTTTATTCATTAAGACAAAGAGGGGAACCCCGGAAAGCATTTCGGGGATCGAAGACAGCTAGGACCTTAGGGTGAAGGTTTTTAGATAGGTGCCAGAAAATATCTTAGCATTTGCTGTCCAGGGATGCTTTGGGGCTCTGTTCCCTGAATTCCAGCGCAGCACCCCTTGGCTGGCCCAAGTGGGCTGGGTGCAGTTCAGCCTGCTGCAATGGAAAGTACCAGCTATAACCTGACAGTATTCATATGGTGCCACTCCTGCAGTCACACAAGATGCAAGAGCTGTTGTGGCCATGGCAGCTTACACATAGATTTCAAAGGATGTTATGGACAGCCCTGGAGGCTTATCACAGCGGTGTGACTCTGCAGAGCCCCAGTAAACAGTACCCAGTGGATCGGTGAGAACAAGGCCACCACAGGGAGTTCCCATGAGAGCAATGCTACTGGCAGTGCCTAATAGAGCCACAGGAGTAGGGTAGCCCCCAAGACTACAGAACCGTAGAGCCACCGTGTACAACTCTAGTCTAGGAAAGCAATGGGAATGAGAATCCAACCTGTGAGAGCTGCTGGGTAAACTGAGTCAACAAAGCCAGAGGAGCAGGACTGCTCGAAGCGTCAGGCCCCTAAGCCCTGTCTAGTGAGCCCAGAATGCAGGACATGGAGCCAGAGGAGATTGTCGCCCAGTTTTACAACTTAATGTTGTTTTCGTTTTGGGATTTGGACCTGCTTTTGGAACCAGGTACCCTTTTCTTCTTGCTATTTCTCCCTTTTGGAATAGGAATATCTGTCTTATTTCTATCCCACCATTATATCTTAGAAGCAAGTAACTTGCTAATTTCATAGGCTCACAGCTGGAAGGACACTTGCCTTGGAATGAATTAGTTTTGATTTGAATTGTGCCATTCGTATTTGATTTAGATGAGACTTTGGACTTTTGAGTTGATGTTGGAACAAGTTAAGTCTTTGGGGATTATTGGGATGTAATGAATGTACATATTTTGAATGTGAGAAGGACACAGATTTTGGGGGTCGGGGGCAGAGCATTATGGTTTGAACGTGTCCCCCATCGTGCACGGATTGGAAACTTATTCTCTCATGCAGCAGTGTTGGGAGGCGGGGCCAAGTGGAAGGTATTTAGAGTATGGAAGCCTTACCCTCTTGAAGGCATTGACACTGATTATAAAAGTGCTGGAGGCTGAGAGTTTGGCCTCTTGGTTTCTCTCACCTTCTCTCTTGCCTTCTGCCATGGGATCGGACAGCAAAATGACCTTTGCCAGGGACCAGCATCTTGACAGTGGACTTCCTGGCCTCCAGAACGGTGAGAAACAAATTACTAGTCTTTGGTATTTGTTTTACACTGGCGACACAAAATGGATAGACTAAGACACGCCTCACACTAAATCAATGCCTGCCTCTGTGCTGTTCTCACTGTTGTCTGGAGACCTACCAGGCAGGGAAATAGGAACAGGATGCCTCCCTCCCTCTAAATGATTACCCACTGGATATTTGACAATAGTGGTTTCTACATCCCACAATCTCATTTCTTTCTGTCAGAATTTAAGTGTTCAGACATCCACTGGCTGGGGCTGGGGATTTAGCTCAGTGGTTAAAGTGCTTGCCTTGCAAGCACAAGGACCCGAGTTCGATCCCTAGCACCAAAAAAAAAAAAAAACAAAAAAACAACAAAAAAACAGACATCCACTGGCTTCTCTCCCCCGACCCCTCTCCCCAGTCATCCAGTGTCTCTCATTACTGTGTGGTGCCTACAGGGGGATAAAATACTTATTTCACATATATAGTCCTTCAGTAAAGATCTCTTAAGCACCCACTGTGTGTCAAGCACTGTACTATGGGTTGGGGATCTACTAAGGAACAGAACAAACAATCTTTGTCATCACGGGGCTGCCAATCTAGTGGGGAAAGTGGGAATCAAGAAGATTGTCAAAATAAATACATCGTCACAAGCTGTGCTAATTGTTCTGCAGGAAAGATCAAAGGTGTGGAGGGGAGTTGGTCTGGTGGGCACATTATGTGAACTGAGACTTAGAGACTGAATAGACGTTATGCAGGTGAAATGGGAGTGGAAGAGAATGTTCCCACTAAAGGTAGCTTCATGAGACAAGACTGGAAGAGTCAACAAAGGAACACTAGTGCCAGCGAGGCTGGAGGAAAGCAGGGTCTGTCCCGTGCATCTCAGAGGGGTGCATCGCAGTGGTGGATTAATACAGCCTGTTTGGCTGCATGGGGCAGGACTCAATTCAAACTGGCTTACAAAGAAAAGAGACAGCATTGGCTGACACGACTGAGAGTCAAGCAGAGGATCTAATTTGAGGCTCAACCAGATCTGAGTGTTTAAACTAGGCCAACAGAAAGACTGTCTCCTGTTGCCTCACTGCTTTTACGCTTCATTGGCTTTGTTCTCAGGCAAGCAATGTTCATGTGGTACCAATATGGCCACCAGCTACTCCGTGACATCTTTCCACCAAGCCTCCCCAAAGACAAGGGCATTGCTTTCCCGGCTATTTCATTTACAATCCCAGGGTTAACTCTCACTGACTTGGACTGGACTTGTCCCCACTCCAAAGAAATCACAATATACCAATTCAGTTAGTCAGCTCTGGCACTGGGTGAGGGGATGGTGTCATCCCACTGAAACCAGCATCGAGAGTGTCTCCTCGGGAGGAAGAGCTGGCTGCTGAGACGGCACAGAGGATGCACAGAAGGCAAAGCACACGTTGTCATCACCCTCTGTGTGCTAAATAGTATGCTTCTATAGTATGAGTGGAAATTATGGACCTGCATATGACAGCCCTTGTGCCATTTCGGGAAACAGGAGCCCTTCGTGCTCCTGCCCCGGTGTGTTCCTCTGTCCTGTCTCTGCTGGGTGATAGCACCTGTCTTCTCCTCCTTGCAAGTGTTAACTCCTGAAGCGTTTTGGGCAAGCATATCTTCTCCCACCAAAGAAACTGCCTATTGTGATGCAGTTCCATATCACGCAGAGATGGAATATGCTCACCATAAAGGCCCTGGAGTTTGAATTGAGCCTAAAAAGCTGTCTTCACCAGAGGAATTGCAGTGAGAGGATCAAAAGCACCAGGTATGGCACCAGGGGGTAAGTTGCCGGTTTGGAACAAGTAGAAATATTGATGCAGGCCATGGTGAAATTAAAACATGCGTTATTTAAAAGCCAGACGTTCCTCTCTGTCTTGAAAATGAGCTGGAGAATGAATTAATAAATGAAGAAGCAGAGGCTGGTCTGAGGCAAAAAAAAAAAAAATCTTAGTAGAGAAAATTTGTAACACAGCATAAAGGAAGGGAGGTGACGAGGCAGGAAAAGGAGCAGAAAACTTTGCATTTGAAATCTGTTTTCCGTCCTTCCAGAATGGGGTTCATACTGTCTTCTGCCAGAACCTTCCTGCGTGGAGCAGAAGGGAGAAGCCTTAAGATCAGACAAACCAGATTTTAAGCCCAGAAACTGCCATCTACTAACTGGGTGATTCAAACAAACTATTGAAATCTTTTGAGTCTCAGTTTTTTTCTGACTGTAAAGTAGGAATTGTTAACTCCCTGATGATTAAGTGAAATTATGCATGTAAAATATCAGGCACACAGTTGGTGAGTATCCAATACATACCATTTCTCTCCTCATGAGGAGGTAGATAATAACTTACATTTGTTCAGCACTAATTGTGCAAAGAGCTTCCACACATTTTTTAAAAATATAGCATACTAATTAAAAACTTGAGATAAGACAAGGCCAACAAATCAGAAATGACTGCACTGTAAACATAGTTTACTATTCACAGTTCTTAAGAGGAAGGGACACACCAGGACGAAGGACCACACGGGGAAGCACCAGAGTTTGTCAGGAGGTGGGAGGAAAAGGAGAATTATGAGTGAGAGCCTTGACTGTGACTTCTACAAATGAGGAAGCAAGCGAGATTAGCAGGTTTGGGATGGACTAATTTGAGTAATTTCAGCAGGCATGGAACTGCTATCTGGTACCTAGTCCTGGCATCATTGGGCAGAGAGGTATGATCCAGAGTGAGAGCTTGATGGAGGAGGTGTTTGAAGGTATTGACTCTGGTTTATATTTTAAAAACATGCCCCCAGGGTGAGCTGCTTGCCTTCTCTGGATGACTCCAGGACAGTGTGGGAGAGCGGTCCTGCCAGGGTCAAAAAGGCCCAGATAACTAAGTAGCAGAATACAGAAAACCAAAGGCATGCTTAATATACTTGTCATTTCATTGACTCATCATAAAAAGACTGTGAGAGGTGTATCACTTTGTGATCATTGTGGTGGTTAAACTGAACTGTGTCAGGTTGGCTTGGGAGCTGCCTGGGGATTAGTAAAGCAGACTTCTGGGTATGTCTGGAGTGTCATAGAGGTGCAACCTTGGATGCTATTTATGGTCCCTGGCTCCTCCTTCTCTGGCACCATTTTCTGCTCTGCTTCCTGGCTGCCATGAATTAAGCAGTTTTACTGTGCTACACCCTTCTGCCATGAAGAATTTCTACCTTAGAACCAGCTGATCTGGACTGAATCCACCAAAACCATGAGCCATATTAAATCTCTCCTCCTTTAAATTGTGGATGTTAGTGATGTTAGTGTGGATGTTGTGTCTCAGTGACTGAAAAGTGATTAATATAATTATGATTTACATTTTATTATTTACCAATTTCGTTTATTATTAGTTATTGCTATCCTCTGGCAATCACCGTAGTGATTAAGCATAGATTCTGGATCCAGATTGCTTGGGTTTGAATTGAGTCACTTTGTCCCAATTATTTAATTTGCTCATGCCTTAGTGTCCTCATCTTTAGATTGGAGATAATGGCAAAAATACCTCTCAGAATTATTACAAGGGTTAAAGGAGCTCATAATAAAAAGCGATAGAGTAGTATCTAACATGTAAATTAGCTGTTACTTACACACATTTTGCAGATGGAGAAAATGAGGCTGAAAATGTCATTTGCTCTAAGCTGCTCAGTGACTCGTGATGTCAAGATTAGAATGTTGCCTCCTGTCTCCTGAGACTAAAGCCACATTGCCCCTCCTCATCTCCTCTCTGAGACCTTCCTCTCCAGAGTCCCCTGTGTGAATATGAAGCCTCCCCATCCTCCACCCAGAATGGCCCAGCTCACTTGCCACAGAAGCCAGAGTGAGCATCAGAGGCTGCATGTGGCAAGTAGCTAACCATTCTACTACCCTCCACTAAGTACTGAGGAGAGCAGTAGCTTGAGTGGCAGAAGACCTTGGCTCTAATCCAGGATCACCCAGGCACTAATTTGCTGTATCCCCCCCATGGAAGTTTCTGCCCCTGTCTTGGCTTCCGTTTCTCCCAGTAGTACCAGCAGCCTCCGGAGAATCCTGGTTCTTCATTCTGGGACTCTGTCAGCCAGCCACTGGCACCATCTCCATCTATCTCTTAAACCAAGTCTGAGGTTGAAAAGCTGGACTTCTTCCTTCGCCTTCAGTGATGCTCTGCTGTCACCAGGGTTGAGAGCTGGACTTGTGGGCTCCACTGTCTTCCTGGCGGCCAGCCTGTTCCTGAGCTGTCAAACTCCCCAGCTTCAGCCGGTTAAGCTGCAAGAGCCGGAACACACACATGACTCTCAGCGGCTCCTAACAATGGCCGTGCTCTGTGGCCTAACACAGAGCACTTCAGGCATCAGGAACGACTGTGGCAGGCAGAAGCACTGAGACATCACGCCCCTCCCCCTTGCCCCATTAGGGAGCCAAACGGCTGTTTTTGGCAATGATTAGACTTAGCTTTGTTAGGTTTTATTGGTTCTCTTTGCTGTCTCGCCCCAAATGGGTCATAATATTGGGTTCTCAGGAGTTTGCATTTCAGGCAAAAATGGATATGTGTCAAGTGCAGGAGGGAGGCCTAATAAATACTAAATTCATAAAAGGGCTTTACATAAACCCTCAGAGGATGTCTTGGAAACTGAGAGGGAAACTGCTAAACAGGAAAGTGTGAGCTCTCATTGGCTGTAAGCTCATACGGTAGACACTGACAGGGCAGTACCGCTGCTGACAAAGGTGACAACTCGAAGCTGCATCAGTTGGGGTTCGGTGATCCGCTTGGGGGAAGTGCTGGCCCTGTTCTCCGACTGGTCCAGCAGTTAGGAGTTTTGGATAGCAAGTGTCAGAAAAATCTGACCCAACTGGTGTAAGCAGAAATAGGGGAAGTGTATTGATTCACCTAATCATCCAGAATTAGACTTCAGACATTGCTTGATACAATGTGCAAATGACACGCCTTTATTCAGTCCCAGCCAGAGTCTCTTTGCCCCTCACTGACTGAGGACCATGCAACCCTGTCTGGACGTCTCGCTGTGGGCTGAGATGCACAGACTGACTCAGACTCAGGCCCCGCATTCGGCTCCGCAGCAGGCAGAAGAAAACTGACCCCAGCGCTGAGACTGCCTGCCAAGTACCAATCTACACTTGAGATACTTGGCTCTAGCTTGGGCTCTTTGTTTACTAAGAAATGGGTAGAAACTGGAAATGAGCCAGGAAAAAATGATAAAGGTGAGGAGGGAGATTTCAAATCTTCTCATATGAGAAAGAGCTGGAAGAAATGGGGTTGTTTCGTCCAGAGAGAAGGTGATAAGACATCACAAATGCTGTCACTTAGTACCTGAAGTGGTGGAAACAGGCTGGACCCAGTCTCTTTCGGTGGGAGATGGTGCAGGGGAGAGTAGAACTGACTTACCAGACACAGATTTGGCTCAGTAGGTCATAAGAGGCCAAGACGCTCTCAGCTTTTGCTAGATCTGGCTCTGATCACCACATCACTGATTTCTGTTATCATCGACTATTTCCCCTACAGTTCACCCCCACCCTGCAGCCAGAGTAACCACCTGTAAGTGTAAGTAAGCTGTCACACTCTTAACAACCTACACACCACTCCACTGCAGTCACTAAACTCTCCTAAGGTGGGCTTACCTCCTCTGCCCCTGTATAATTCGTGAGGTCATCTAGAGCTTGCCCCTTCTCACTTGTGAAGTGCCAGCCACACCAACTTTCTCAAAAATGCCAACACATTTCCACCTCAGGACCTTTGCACTTGCAGTATGTTCTATCTGAAATGGTCTCTGGTCCAGCTTCCGTTTCTCCAGCCCCATTTCATTCCTCAAATCTCAGCTCAGCTCCCACCCTCCCCACTTCAGGAGTGTGGCTGAAGAACCTGTGTGAAGTAATACCCACCACTCAGCACACCCACAGGCATTCTGTTACCTTTCTGTATTGTACAGAGCATGGAGCAGCCCTTCTTCTCCAACACTGTCGAATTGTTGACTTATTAGCTGATAGACTCTCTTCCCTCATAAGATTGAAATTCCTTGTAATCATGAGGCTTGCTTCTTTTGTTCAGTGTAATACACCTAGTGCCCAGAGAGAATCCCTAGACTCATGGCCATCTGGTCACACGAGTGTGCAAGTGCGCGATTTCTGCAGCTGGGTGCCTGATGAAGGGTCGAATTTCTGTGCTAGGTGTGTCACAGTGCAGACAGTGCGAGCATGTTTCAGAGATGAATTTCTGCATGGCGGGGAGGAAGGCACGGCCCAGGGCTCCCAGCTGCAAGGCGCCAGTGACGTACCCGCAACAAGTAAATGACGGTAACCTTGGTTGCGATTCCTCTGCTCCCACCACACGCCAAATGGAAATTTCTTCCCATCCTAGACTGCTGGTGCCGGGTGTTTTTAATTAAAAACATTCTTTGAGGAATTGTGTTAATCCTGCTAGTACCTGGCTTTCTAATTCCCTCTTTCTCTCTCTGAGAGGAAGGTATATTGGCCATTCTGGCCCCAACCGAGTTGTTTTCCAGGAAAGGAACTTTTAGTCCTTCCACACACAATAATGAAATATGATACAAAACAGCCTCATGTCAATAAATCTACAGGAGAAAGGTCAGGTTTACACTGCTGGACGGGATTGGCAAATACATCTGTTCCTGCAATGTCTGTGTTTTAAATGCCACCCTCTACTGAACCTGGTGCTGAAGCACACTTTGGAGTTTGATGAGATGTCACTTTTGCTCAGCCCTGATCAAATAAGATGAATGAAAGTGAAACAAGAACAAAAATATTACTTCTGTCAGTTTTTTTGTGCATTACAGGAACCAGGTCAGCCGGGGAGGTTTCTCTTAAACAAATACCGATCCTTGCACAATGTCACCCATTGATCTGCCAGCCGGCAGACAATGATCACCTTCAAGTAGGAAAGGGCACGCCACTAGGGAGCAGAGATGAGGGCAGCACCCGGGTGGTGCCAGCCACGCCTTCCAGTCTTCAACATCTACCCGTCTGCCTGCATTCCCACTTCAAATAATGTTGCAGGCGAATATGGATTTCTCTCCGCACTGAGTGAATATGCTTAAAGAATAAGGGAATTTTTCCTGCAAGGAAGAATTATGATCATTAATGTCCCATTTATTCGATTTAAAACGTGTGAACCCAATTAAACAGTGATCAAGGAACACGTCTGGCTCATCCGAGGGCCACTGGGGTGAGAGCAGACATGGGAAAGAGCGAGACAGTTATTCAGGAGGAGCCCAAGACCAAGAGTCGGGAGGCGTATGAGGCAACAAGTGAAATGAGGATTGTGGTGGCACAGGGCGCATAAATGAGGGGTTACTGGGAACCACTCTGGCCTCCCTGCGGGGGGAGCTTGCCTGGGAATGAAGCCAGCACAGAGCCAGCAACTCCCAGAAAGGGAAGCAGGCGGATTCCGAATGACATCACTCATGTGCCGGGAGCCAGCCCAGCTGCAACCCGGCACTCTGACTTCTCTGTTACGTGAGGCAGGCGGTGCTTTCTCTTTCATATTAAAAATTTAAATTAAAACATAAATAAAATGGAGACGTGAGTACTTGCCTGCCTGATTACGCTGCAAGGCATCTTAAAGGTCCACGTAGGGCCTGAGAGCATTAGCACTGGACAGGGAGGCTGACTCTTCAGAACCAAAGTTCCTGGCTATACGAGGAGAAGAACGCAGGAGAGCACGGAGCCTCTGCTTCCACAGCTCCGCTGCTGTCCCAGGTTAGACCAGCACAAAAGCTAGGACCACTCACTGACACGATGCCCTGAAGGGACTCTGTGCCAGAAGCTTGCTTAGTGGGTTTATTCAGCATTTTCTAAGTTTGAAGATTCTCTGAGAATCACTGTAGAAAGGAAGTATTCTCCAGACCCTGGCGAACTCAAGGGTCTCCAAACCCACCAGGATAGAGATGGGCAATCTCAGCCCTCAGGCCGAATGTCTGGGCAGCATCTTTTCCAGAGTACCAGAGCAAGGCCAGTTCGGATGCATATTTCCAGAAAGAGCTATCTCCAACTTCCTTGACCCAATCTTCCCATTTTTCTGCTTCTAGATCCCTGACCCAACCACTTACTCCCTATATATATATTATATCCTGAGTGAGCTTATCTATGTCAAAATCCCCTGTTCCCCTCAGGGAGAAAATAAATGCTAGTTTGAAAACAAAATAAATATCTGAGCCATGGAGCCCAAATGAAAACTTTTGAAGATAATCAGTATTTTCCACCAGAACTGGGATAGGAAGGATTCTGGACTAGAGTGAATCAAAGGGCTGATCTGGTGTCCAGTTACTTCTTTAGTATTCCCATTGACTCCAGAATTTATATAATATTTTCCAGAGCATCTGAATAATAACACATATTTTTTTTCCACTTTGGAAATTTTCCTTTCACTTCTCCCGCTGACATGTTGGATTTATGGAATTTTCCATTACTCCATTTAGCCGATGTTAGAACTAAGGAGAGAGGGCCAAGAGACAGTCCTGGATCCAAGATCTTCAAGAATGCCGCATCTTCTGGGCCAGGAGGTATTTGGTCCTGTGAGATGTCACACTCCCACAAAGACAGTGGAAAAGGCCATTAACGAGATGGAAGGAGACTATTAGGGGGGCAGGCGACTTTCCAGTCTCCCCTGATAATGTGATTCCCACTCCCTGTCTTGCAAAGTGGAAGCCACAGAACTGGGTGAAAGCTGAGACCACCTTGGGTTAGGTTCCCTGGATGGCAGCCTGTGAGAAGTTGGTCTGGGCATCCTCCCAGGGTCAACCTCTGCAGGAAAGTGAAGGCAACAGGATTGGACCGGAAGCTGTTGAACTCCTATGCAGAGTTTCAGAGCCAGGATGGCCCTTTAGCGTCGTCCTGCCTCCAGGTGTGGCTGGGCTGAGGCAGAGATGGGTTGCTGGTGGTTGGGAAGTGGCTCTTCCACGTGGACGCTCTCTACTGAGCATTCATACTGTACATGCACGTATGTGCCTCTTCCCCAAAATTCCTGGACCCAATCTTCAGATTTTTATCACTTCCAGATCCCTGACTCAGCCATTAGCACTGCCCCTGAGTTGAGATTCAGGCCATTTCTCTTTCCACTCAGAGTAGATAATTCAGCGCAATATTCTACCTCTTTCCTATTGGGAGGATTTTCCCCCTCATTTCTGTCATACACGAACAGCCCTACCTGGAGTTGTAGTTCAGCAGCTATTTGTTCTAAATCACACTAACCTACTAAGTACATTCATGAAATAAGCTCAGACTTTTCCTTTGCGGTCAGCTAGTGGTAAGGAAACTCCCATGTGACTGTATGAATTAGCCGAGGGACAGGAGCCAAGGCAATAATTTTGATGATGTACAGCTGACTTGTGCCTCTGTTCATGACCAGGGCTTAGATGTGTGGCCATGGCTGGGGGTGCCTCTTCGGTTTCATAATGAGTTGGTTCTGTATCCGCTCCACATTACAGCTGGTGGGGCTGACAAGTCAATTCACGATGATCAGTCCTGGCCAAACACTCACTTTATATCCCATGGTGAGGAGCTCCGTCTCTACCAGAGGAAAATAGTATACTGGAAATAATTTTTTGGATGGTGTTTAATTATCTGCTGCAAATGTCATGGCCTTGCTCTAGAGCTCCAGGGATCTACCAACTTGACATAAAGTCCGTATAGAATTCTGGGAACTATAACCAACGCCTCTAATTCCTTGGGGATCTGCTAAGTCATTTCACTCTGTGCCTGTTAAAAGGCTTTTCCTAGTCTTTCCTCTACTCAAAGTTAGCATCCTTGCCTATTGTCCTAATGTTGTGGTCATAGAAGCATTTCAAAGGTGGAATAGGCTGTCACCGGAACTCAATGGTCCCATCCTGGATTTGTCTCATTAAATCACTAAGTTGCCCTGGCTGGCCTTGAACTTTTGATCTCCCCACTGCGGCGTTCCAGAGTGCGGGGATTACAGGTGCCGCTCCGCCACACTTGGCTCAGGAGCAGCCTTCCCATGCCCACAGAGGTGAGCAGGGCCAGCCCCAGAGTCAGAGACTTCCACACTTGGCGAGGGCAGACGTGCTGAGGAATGCCAGAGGTGCCTCTGAGCCGAAAACTAACACACAAAATAATTTTGAGGAAAATAATTTAGCTAGGTGTTCTCAGTGCCCGGTGTTAATGTATTAGTGCTTGTATACCAGCAAATCCTTAATAAATGCATTCTCCTCTGTCCCATGGAAATATTCTGTAAATAAATAACAGGACACCCCACTTTTGCTGACTAATCATTTTTCCTTTCTATCTGGGTACCAGTTGTACTTTATAAATGACTTTAATTTACAGCACATTATATTGTCTTGTAATTCTTGCCTCTAACTCCCCGTGCAATATTTTGTATCCATTCCCATGATAATTTCACTGTCTTTAACCTTTTCGGTGAGGTAGGGGTGTGTGTGTGTGTAGTGTAAATGTATGTTTGTATGTGCAAATACTTATTATATCTGTGTGTGTGTTTGGTAGCACCATCTACCTATTTCATTCTATCATTTCTAAATGAATCAATTCAACTTGGTCATTTTTACCACATGTTTTGTAACCATTGTGTTTCAATTAATATTAATTACATTTGCTGCATGTAAATATGGTCCCTGATAACTACAGCTGGAGAGAGAGGGCTGGTTCCTTTGGTGTGAATGTGGAAGCAGGGGTTGAGTTGGGTTTGGAGAGTTCATTGCAAAAGCCAAAGTTGATATCACTGTTAAGATTTGTATCAGAACTATGGCAAGGGTAGTTCTCTTTAAAATATTAAACTTTCTCCAGGAAACACCAAAGTACAGTATTCAGAATGAGGCAAAATACTAAGAACTGCTGTTTATGGAGCAAATACTATGTGCAGTCTCTATTTGCACAGCTTCATTAATTTCCACAAAGAACTCTTGGAAGGTGGGTACCATAATTATCCTCATCTGTTATAGTTTATATTTAAAATGTCCCCCAAAGCCTCATACACTCCCAGGTGAGGCTTTTGGGAGTGACTGGATCATGAGCACAAGATACCAGATCAGTCCACTGATTGGATTAGCACAGTCCTAGGTGTGGCTGAATGAATTTACGGAAGACAAAATATCTACTCTGGGTATGAGTGACACCAACCAATAGGTTTGTAGCTTGATTGGGTGTCTTTCAATTTCCTCTATGTCATTGTCCTCTGTATTTGTTTTGGGTGTGCTGGGGAACTGGGGTTGTGTTTTGCTTCTGTGTCTTGTTATTTTCTTTGTATACATATGCAATTTGCCCCTCTTGGTTTGTGTTCTGTGTTGGTTTTATGTCTTCTTTCTGGGGGTTACATTAAAATGGCTAATAGTGTTCTCGTATGGAATGTCTGTTTTTGCAGTTTCTTATGAATATATGCATTTCTTGGTTCTTTTGAGCATTATGTCTGTCGAGATATCTTGAGTGATATGGTGATAGTTGGATCCGCTTGGTGTTAGTGGCTTGGAGAAGAGGATGAATAAAGAAAGTGACAAAGAAGGGCAACAAAGCACAATAAAATAAACAAGCAAACCAACAAACAAAGGAACAACAACAACAAAAAAACCAGAGTGTGGGTGGGGAAACAGCAGAAGATAGCGTCATCAGTGAGGAGGCCTAGATTTTATGCATGTTGATGGGTTCAGACCCTGCCGGCGCACGGGCCCACGTTGCAGTCTTTTGTTCCCAGTCGAGGATGCTCTTTCACCTGGGCCGGGGAAATCCCGCGGTCAGGAGGCCCCGCCGCGCCGCTTTTGGGTGGCCGGAAGGGAGCCCAGAGGCTCCCTGCGGCTGGGGATCGTGATGGGACACCTCCAGCCCACGCTGTAGCTTGAATGGAATAGAAAAAGGAAAGAGAGGCTCACTGCTGCTGTTTCCTGTCTGCCACACATGAGCTGTTTCACCTCTGCCATACCCCGCTTTACCTTGTTGCCCTGCCTTTGCTGGCCTTTGGAGCCAGCAAACTACAGATTAAAACCTCTATAAACTGTGAGCTAAAATAAACCTTTCCTCCTTTAACTTGTGGGTGTGGGTAATTTTTCTCACAATGAGAAAAGTAACTAAGACACCGTCTGAACCAAGGTCACACTGATAGTAAAACTCTCCACTGTGCTTTGATCTGACACTCTAGCCTGCCATGTAGTCTCCGGCTGGTATCCAGAGACTGATTTCTAGCTGGTAGGTGAATTAGAATTTTCACATGGAGCCAGGCTCTTCTGCCAGTGACATAGGCTTTCCAATTGCAGCTCTGTCCCAGGTGGTCCTTGGGTCTGCCGAATGGTACTGCTACAGGGCACTGAGGCTGCAGAATTGAATGCAGCTGGCCCTGGCTCCTGACAGCCTCACAGTGCAGGGAGCTCCAGAGATGCCAGCACCCACTGCAGGGTGAGGCCTATCGTTCACTCACCCAGGCACCCAGGGAATACTCGTTACACGCTGTGTCTGGTACTGTTGTGTGCATTAGGGCCAACGATAGCTCTGTGCTCACACCAAACTCACCAGTAACACAACAGCCAGTAGTTAAAAGGCCTCTATATTGATTTTCTATTGCTGCCATGAGGCATTACCACACTGTCAGCAGCTTAAAATAACATCCATTTATTATCCTGCAAGGGTGTAGGTCAGAAGTCCAGGTGGGTTCACCTGGGTTTCCTGCTCAGAGTTCCACAAAGTCAAAGTCAAGGTGTCGCCCGACTGGGCTCATGGCAGAATCTCCTTCCCAGCCCATTCAGATTGCTGCTGGATCCAGGTCCTCGTGGTTCTAGGACTGACTATCAGCTGGAGGCTGTTATCTCAGCTTCTGGGGGCTGCCCGAGTTCTTTGTCATGTAGCCCTCATTCCTTCTCACCAGCTGCTCTTTATACTCTGAATCTTGCTGATTCCCTCTTCTGCCTTAACTCTCTGTTTTTAAAGACTCTTATAATTCTATTGTGTCCACTTAAATAACCCAAAATAAACTTTTCAGTTTAAGATCAACTGATTAGTAACCTTAATTATATTTGCCAAGTGCCTTGCTCTGTAAGGTAATATTTTTCCAAGTATACCAGAGAAACAAAAATCACGAGTGCCATAATATTGTATGCCACAGCCTCTGATAGAAAAAATAATGTGATATTCATTCAACAAATGGTTTTTGTGCATCCATTACACACCAGGCCCTAGTTATCGTACAATCAACAAAACAGGTGGAAATCCCTGGCCTCCTGGAACTCACATTTTTAGGGAGAAAAAGACACTGATAAATGAGATAAATAAGTAAAATGAATGGATTAAAAAAGTGTAGTTCATATATACAATGGAATGCCATTCAGTCAGACATAAAAAAAGAATGAAACCCTGTCATTTGGGCAACATAGATGAACCTAGCGAACATTATGGTAAGTGACGTACGGTAAGCCAAACACAGAAAGACAAAATATCATGTATTCTTACTCATATATGGAATCTAAAAAAGTTGAGAATAGAATTGTGGTTATCAGAGGCTGGGGAGAGTAGTCGTAGGAAAGGAGCAATGGGAAAGATTGATCAATAGGTACTAAATTATACTTAGGAACAAGAAGTCCCCATGTGTTATTGTGTAGCAGGGAGATTAGGTAACAATAGATAAGTAGCAATAGATTAAGTAACATTGCAGAAAGCTAGAAGAAAGGATCATGGTGGTTATGGCTTATATCTACATGTCCCCCCCAAAGCCTCATGCACTCGTAGGCTGGGCTTTTTGGAGGTGGCTGCATCTAGGGTGTGTGATGATGGATTAAGGGTGTGATAACTGGATTACTCGACTGATTGGTTTAGTGTTGTTCTAGGTGTGGGTAATAAGAAGCCCCACCCTGAGTGTGGGTGGCACTAATCATTAAATTTGTAATCTAGATGGGATATTGTCTTGGTTACTTTTCCCCTTGCTGAGATAAAATGCCTCAAACCCACAAATTAAAGGAGGAAAGATTTACTTTGACTCACAGTTTGTAGAGGTTTCAGTCCTTAGTCAGCTGGCTGCAAGGCACGGTGGCATGGAAGAGGGGCATCACGGGAGAAACAGTCCTGGGAGGGCAGGCAGAAAGCGGGAAGCAGCAGGCAGCAGCGGCAGCAACAAGTCTTCCTTTCTCTTTTATCCCACCTCGGACACAAGCCTTTTGGGTGGTTCCACCAACATCCAGGGTGAGGATTCCCATTGCCCACATCCGTAACTGTGATCAACCAGTTAGCGGACTAATCAAGTACCACACACCCTTAATCCCAGTCAGTATCCAACACTTCACACACCCTAGATCCAGTTACCTCTGAAAATCCCCACCTATGACTGCATGAGGCTTTGGGGGAACATCTAGGCAAAAGCCGTAACATTCTGCCCCAGGCCCCCAAAAGACTCATGTACGTCCCTTTATGCAAAAGGCATTTAGTCCATCTCTAAGAATTATCGAGGTCCTGACAGTTTCCAGAGTGCTGAAAAGTCCAAGCATCACACAACCTCTGAGATTGAGTGCAAACTCTTAGCTGCAAGCCCCTGTGCAAATAAAAAGAAAGTTAAACATTTCCACCATACAATGGAACAAGATAAACATTCGTATTCCAAAAGGTAGAAACAAGGGGATAGAAAGAAAAGGGATTGAATCAAATCCAAAATCCAGCAAGGGAAACATTAAGTCCCATAGTTCCATGCCCAGCATCTGAGTAATCTGTGGCAAAAGGACTTGTCGCCGTGGTTTCTGTGGGTCGAGAATCTGGATGTGGCTTGTCTGGGCTGGTGCTGGCTCAGAGTCCTTCACAAGGCTGCAATCAAGCTGTTGCTGGGGGTCCAGTCACTTGAGGATCATCTGAAGCTGAAGGACTTGCTTCCGAGCTTGTGCATACACCCAAGAGCAAGTGACCTGTGAGGACAAGGAGAGGTGCCCACTGCCTTTTATGACTGAGTGACTGAGTGTGTATCTGTCTGCCTTTCTTTCTCTCTCTCCCTTCACCACCTTGCTTTTTTCTTTAGACCCAAGCTGATGGAGCTTTTCCCCATCTCTAGCCTGTGGTAAAGTACTGTAAAGTACTGTAACCCAGGATGGTGAATACCTAGTGGTGGGTACCACTGGGGCCATCTTGGAGGCTGCCAACCACAGACAGATTCACAAGCAACAGAGTATTTCACCTGCAAGATTGACAATGAAAACAATCTGTGCTCGTCTGCTACCACCAGCTCTCCCAAGAAATGAGGCTAAGAAGCACCTTTGTCTTGTACAGATGAGGTAGGAAAGATCTGAGCAGAACCTGGTTCTATTAAATCTGACCAAGTCTTAGGCTAATCACGCCTCCTCCACTCCTTCTGACATTTCTCTTCTGCCTCCCTCACTTTCCTATCAGGCCCCCAAGGTTCAGGGTTGTCTTAGCCCCAGGGTGTCCTGACCTTTATTCTTTGCTTAGGCTGTTCTTGCACCCAGCAAGACGTCACCTTCTTCCTCATTCTTGAAACACTGGCTGTTCTGGGGCTCAGCTCAGCCTCTCCCTTCACTCAGAAGCCTCTCTGGATGCTTCTACCCATTTTGACTCTTGCTTCAAATCTGAGAAATGACTGGAAAACACTTCATGGAAGACTTGGCTTATTGGGAAAATCTATTCCTTTTCTATGTGTGTCTCATCTCCAACTTCACTGTAAACTCCTGGGGGAGGCAGGGACTGTGTAGTCTTCATTTCTGACACCCTTGCATCCATCAGGGTCCTGAAGGATAAGAAATGGCTTACCCAGACTGGGTAATTTGAGGATTATTAATAAAATGAGTAGTTTATAAGGCTTAAAGAAACCATTGAAAGATAGTACAATATCCAGGATCAGCCACAGCAGGAAGTCCTTGCCTCCCTGACTTCACAGGCAGGCCCAAAGGAGCACAGGCCATGGATACTTTCCTGAACTGGACAGCAAACACAGGAAAAGACCCACCTGGTGACAGTTGTGGCCCTTCTGGCCAACCCCCAGGAATCTGCCAGGGAGAGAACTGGCTAAATAATACCCTCACTCTCCCCTCCACTCCCAGCCATCTCCAGTAGCAGTTTCTGCTGGCCAAGCTCAACCAGAAACCAGGGAGTAGGTGTGATAAGACAATTCATATAGTTCAGCCTCTGAGCAGGGTGGAGAAGGGTGGACAGTGGACCTGGAGGGATCATTAGAAGCTCCTATGGGAGGTCCCACTGGAAACCAGAGGGGGCCCATGGTGCCAGACCCAGAGCTGGTGCCCAGCAAATGGAGCTTTGCCTAGTAACTACCCTCTGGAATTCTGCCTGGTTTCCCCAGTGCCTCCTCTCAGCCTTGTGCCTACTCCCCACCCCCGCAGCTTATCTGCCCCCTCTGCGATCCTCCCCTCCCTCAGTACAATTTACTTGGTTCCATGTCTGTCTGATAAGTGAGTATCTGAACCACTGACTTTCTGGTGTAAATATCCAGGAAAGCAAATCATATCTGTGCTGGGGCTAAGCGTTTCCATGTTCACAGTGAGCTGACAATGGAAGTAGCACCCTCACTCCCCGAGGAGAGCAGGTGCCTTCATGATTAAGGAGCACTTTGGAAAGGGTGGGAACATTAGCCTCCATGATAATTGGCCCAGTCTTCCATCTGGTCCCTTGCTTCCAATGCTTGGAATTTATAAAGCCACTGTTGGAGTTTATGCAAAAGCTCTCACTTTTAATTAAGTGGCCTAGTTTCAGTAAATAACGTGGCAGGGACGAATCTATCAGTGGGGACTGATGTTATGAGTGAAAGAGCTGCCAGACCCAGTAGAAACGCAGCCCCCATATGGCAGGACACTGAGGGAGCTGCTTTGGCAGGATGCTGCCATTTCTACGATCACAGACCAAATAAAGGCCTCCAGACGCAACTCTGAAGTGGAATGCGGCCAGGACCCGCCTGCTTCCAAAGAGGTTAGTTTCAGACCCCAGAGTGCCTCATGGGTGCCTCGAGCTGAGAACTTGCACCACTGGGAGGAGCCCCGGAACCTTCCTGCCAGCTGCTGGGCCGGGGTGCAGAGAGGGGGCTCCTGCATGGTGTGATTTCCCCCATGGTCCACGGAGAAATGAGAAACAGGACAACACTGTGAATTTTTTTTAACGACTAAACTATTCCAATTTAAAGAGCTGTTTTAAATTTGGTATTTCTATACTGTATTATTCCTTCTTTCTTTACTTGATGTGAAAAAACATTCTCTTTAAGCAGAGATGGTTGTAGTATATAATAAGGTTTTAAAAATACATATTCTGTGTCTGCCATGGTTTGGATATGGTCTGAGTGCATTCCCGAAAATTTGTGTGCTGGAAGCTTGGTCCTCAGTGGGGCTGTGTTGAGGTAGTAGCACCATTAAGAGGTGGGGCCTAGTGCAAGCTGATTAGGCAATGAGGTCACCACCCTTAGAAGAGATTAATGCTGGCTTTGTGGAGCGGGTTAGTTCTCAGGAGAATGTGTTGCTACGAAGTAAGACTACCTCCCATTAGGCTTGGCCCCTTCTGCACATGACCAGTTCCCGTTGTGCTTCTCTGCCATGTTGGGGTACAGTCAGGAGACCCTAACCAGAGGTGACATCATGCTGTTTGGACTTGGGGGCCACTGGAATCACAAGTCAAATAAACCAGCATTGGGTATCATGTGCTGGCAACACAAGACTAAAACGTATTCTAATTCTAGCTTCAGCACACAGTGTCCCAACTTACACTCAAACATTGAAAGGATTATTGGTGCATGGAATCTCAAAGACTGCCAACTCATAATCTAGCGGCTTCCCAAAATAGCCAAGTTCAGATCGGGAAGCTGAGACCCTGTGATTTAAAACAGGTCCAGCAGAGTTGGTTAAAACACTGTTGCCACAGCCTTGTGATTAGCAGTGAGGTGAGGGGAGAACCATAGAGCCCCCTGGGATGTCTCCTCCAGGAAGATGGCCTGCCTAGCACTCTGGCACAGCTGAATCTTTTCACTCATACAGCAATCAGGCTAGTTCCCCCTCCAGCTGTCTTTTCCTCTGACTTCTACAGGATTTGGGAGGCATCCACATCTCAACTCACACTTTTAAGGTCTGCTCCCCAGGAAGATGAGCTAGAGTTTTGAAGCCAGGCAGGCCTGGCCTGGCCACTTACCCAGCAGTTACCTAACTCTCTGCTTCCCCAGGACCTGACTATTCTCTCACCATTCTGCTAAAGCTCCACATGGGCAGGGAGAAGCCAGTCTGGTTTATGTTTGTATGTGCAGGACCTAAGACAGAATTAGACATATAGCCAGTAGTCTGGAAAACATGCAATAAATGAATTTCATTCTATATGGATTTCAAGACCAACCCCCAGTTCTTTCTTTTTGGAACATACGGGATAGTGAGATTTCCCTCACGGAATGCTAAAAGGCTTTGCCAAATTATGGCTACAGAAATGCTTGCAAACTGTCAGTTCCTTGCCACCCAGACACCAAAGATGGGGGCAGGCACAGTTTCAACCTGACCAGGGAAGGTTTCTCATGAACCAGTCCTGGGGGAAACAATGCTGCAGAGTGTGCGGAAATCCAAATGGCCAAAGGCTGGTCCCACAGAGGCTCTCGGAGCAGCTGCTCAGAAAATAAATTAAAGGGCATGCGCCAACCACATCCTTGCTCTCTCCCACATTCAGGCTTCCTGACTCGGGTGTCTTTCCTCTCAGGAGACACTTCCACTAAGTTGGTATTTGTGTCACATGGGGAAATTTCAAAATGCTGTATTTGGAAACACGAATGTGTAATGTCTCCCTGGAAATCTACACCTTCTCCGTGAAAGATACAAGTGCAGTCCAAGACAGACATGTTTAATTAGTGAGCAAACTTGACATTTTCAGTGTTTGGACTAGACAGAGGAAAAGCCAAGAGCAAACCCGAATCTTTGCTTCACCCCCTCCCCGCAGCTTGCTGACAGAGAATAATTTATTGGGTTTGAAGAAAAATGAATGTCTTTACCATAACAGGAGAGAAAAGGCCAGAAGATCCAAGGGTAGTTATTAAATAATTGTCACCACTACATACATATCTGTCCCATCTCCTCATTCCTGCCTTCCTGGGGTCCTTGTCTGATGGACGTGGTGATATTTCTAGCCATGCAACCTCTTGGGTCCTGGGCCTCAAATGTATCTTGATGCTATTCTTTCCATCAGCTCCCACATCTGATATCTGAAATTCCAATTTCAGGATATCTAACCATCTGTGTTCTCAGCCATGGTAAATCGCAATAGGTTTCTAACTGGTACCTCCTCCCACTCCAAGAAGTTTGCACAGTTCTGGCACAGTGAGTGTGACAGAACATGGGTTTGTAGTAAACCTTCCCCTTTACCAAAACTTTCAGTAGTTGCCCGTTATTTTCAAGAGTATCAATGGGATAGATTTCATGTGCCAAGTACTGGAAATCCACGGTGACTAAGCTTGCCTTGAGATGAAGCCCACATTTTAAAGCTGGCCTTAGGTCAGACCCAAATACACCTTTCTTGGTTTATCCTTTCCAACTTCCTCTGGTTTTACTTTCTAGACATACCCATTGCCTTTTAGTACTCTGATACTCCCTGTCCATCTCCACGCTCAATGTACCTTAACTGAGAAGCTTTATTCATAGTGTTGAACACTTTTCATTTCATACAATATTTACAAGAGGATCTGGATTCTTATTGATCAAGCCTTTGCTAATATAGATTCCCTCACTTCTAATATTGTTCTTCTCTCAAGCTCCCTCATTCTTTTAAAAATATATTTCTGTTTTTAATTCACACAAAGTAATTATACGTATTTGTCAGGTAGAGTGCAACATTTCTATACATGTATACAGTGTGTGATGATCAGATTAGGGTAATTGCGTATCCTTCAGCTCACATCATTTCTTTGTGTCGGGAATGCTTTCAAAGCTACTTTGAAATATACAATCAATTGTTGTCACCCACACTTATCCTGCTGTTCTGTAAAGCACTACAAATTATGCCTCTAATCTAACTGTGCTCTCTACCCCCACTGAAACTCCTTCATTCTTTACAGGCCAAATAAAATGTCATACCTGATACTCTGGCTGGTGTTAATATCACTCGCTTTTACGCTGCTATTGAAGCTCCCTTTAAGTTCCCTATTGCTACATGACACACTCTGCCCTATGTTACAGAATCTTCAGAAATTTACAACCAAGGGAACATATTAGGCAGAGTCCGATCATTAAAAATCACTCTGATATCAAACAGAGGGAACCTAACTCTTCACTCATTTGACAGAAGAGAGCCAAGCAGAGGTTGCCGAGCCAGCCAAAGGTCTGCCACAGCAGGAAGCTGCTACTCCACTGGGCTGTGAGGACACGAGAGCATGGGATTTCTGTAGCCCACATCTTGGGTCACTCAGCAGAAGCCGGGCATGTGGAAGTCACCCAGCGAGAGCGTCAGAGGAGCTGTGACCCTTAGTGCAGATGTCGCTAGCTGCAGAGGAGGGAGAACTCCTGGCTTCTCTCTTCCTGCCTTCAGTTGATTCACTTGCCTTTGGCCCAACCCAGATGGTGACTGGCTGGCGTGGGAACTGGACACGCCACCTGTGCAGCAGAGCAGGGTGGGAGTGGGGAGTAGCACAGCCCCATTGCAATACTCGTACCTCTGAAAGTAGAACATTTTATTCAACTAACAGCGTGATTCATTAAAC
The DNA here is from genome assembly GCA_004026905.1 of Hystrix cristata. Classification (NCBI taxonomy): domain Eukaryota; kingdom Metazoa; phylum Chordata; class Mammalia; order Rodentia; family Hystricidae; genus Hystrix; species Hystrix cristata. The sequence continues at coordinate 11,557 of PVJO010003190.1, read as the reverse complement.
TCATTTCCAACATGAAACTTTACATAACACTTTTAAGGAAATGCAAACACCTACGTATAGCTTATTTCTCTGATTCCTCCTCCATTACCAGCAATTCTTCCTGGACTCCAATCTCCAGTGTCTGCAGTGAGGAAAGCCTCACTACACTCTGACCGTTCCCAGGAGACAAGTGTGTGACTTATTTCTTATCAGGCTCAGCTCTTAGTTTAGTGAGGAGCTTCATTTGCACTAGTGAGACTCACATCCATCGCTCTCTGCTAACACTTACTGGTTCGAGAAGCTCATCTTCGCCTCCTTGCTTTCTCCAACGAGGCCAAGTTTTCAGGCACCTCAGAGAGCAGGGGATGGTAGATGGCGAGATTAAGGCTGGAGACCCAGATCTCAAGGTTTGGGTTCAAATGCACAGTCTGCTGGCTCTTGGACACTGATTTTGGGCACTGACTTGACCTTTTTACAATCACAGTTGCTTCATCTGAAAAATGTAGACAATGGTAGCACCTACGTCATAGGCTCTTTGTGAGGATTAAATAAAATGATCCTTGTAAAACACTTAGCCCAGCACCAATATTCGTGTGTTTAGTCTCCCTACAATTAAAACAGCAACAACATCATAAAAGGCCATGGACTGTATGGTTGTAGCAGTCAGCTCTGGATTAACCCACAGTGTTTTTATTATTTTAATCATACAGATGTTATTTTAAAAATCACATTTTAATAATCAATAATCAATAATCAGTAAGTCTAAATAATATCCTATTCTTCAGAATTATTGTCATGTGATATCACAAGTGAAAGAGAACATAAAGATTGTCTAGTTTAGCTCTCTCTTACTGCATGGCAAGGGGCTAAACCATAGTCTACCAAGAAGAAACAAGAAGAGAATGTATAAGTGCAGTGCATATAAACTTACCACTCATGTGTAACTCAGTTATCATTTTTCTACACAACTATTTAGTTTCTTCCTCATAAATATTTCTTTAAATAGAAATGGAGAAGTTGGGCATGGTAACGAATGCTTGTAATTGCAGCACTCTGGGAGGCTGAGGCAGGAGGATCATAAGTTCAAGCCCAGCCTAGGCAACTTAGCAATTTAAAGAGACCCTGTCTCAAAATAAAAATAAGTAAAGGGCTAGAGATGTAACTCAGTGTGAAGGCCATGGGCTCAGGCTCCTATACCCCGCCCACAAATTAGAAATGGAGTTATAATATACTTACTCTTAAAAGAAGTGATTTTTAAATTCAAATAACACTTTCATTTCTTCAATATCTTTTCAAGTCATATCATTTTAATGGGCATATTAGCATAAATATGCCTCAGTTTGTTTTATTTAATAAATTTCACATTTAAAGCCCTTCTGTGAACTTTCAGGATATTTCTGATGCCTCCAAAATGCTTCTGAAAGGGGCCGAGTGCTTCTTTTCCCTCTGAGCACATGGTGCTCTTTGGATGTGGCCGGTGGAGTTGTGGTCTCTGATTTCAGCCTTCTGTGTATTCATCACAGGACACTGAGCTCCTGTCCCAAAAATTACTCTCCAGTAGCCTGTGACAGTGCCTAAAATGTCACCCCAAGGAGATAATGGTAGTAGGACTTTTGTCAGTTCTCTGATAAAATTCACAAAACCAAGGAGGTGGGAGGTACTGGCTTTAAATTAGTGTATCTCGTGTCACGGAGTCTGTATTAGTTTTTGCAGGCTGCAACCACAAAGCAGCAATGGGAATTTATTTCTCGCAGTTCTGGAGGCTGGAAGTCTGAGATCGAGGTGCCGATGCAGTTGGTTTCTTCTGAGCATGATGAGGAAAGAGTGTCTCTCCCTGGCTAGTAGATGGCTGTCTGCTCCCTGCATCTTCATGTGATCTTCCGGTTGCATGTATCTGTGACTAATCTCCCTCTTATAAGAATGTCAGTCATTTCGGATTAGGGGCCGCCTTCAGGAGCCTGTTTTAACATAACTGCCTCTTTATTTTTTTCCGGTTTTCATTGTGTATCAGTATATGTTTGCAGTATAAAGTGACTACCTGCCTTGCGGGGAGTTGGTACATGTACATAACACGTCTCAATTCTTTTTTCATCCCCTTCCCTTTCCCACTCTGCCTCTTTGCTCTGTCTCTTGATCCCCTTCCCGTTGGCCTCTTTAAAGATCTGTCTCTCTCTCTCTTTTTTTTAAGATCTGTTTTTAAATCCAGTCCCATTCTGAGCTACTGGAGTTAGGACTTGAACATACGAACATTTACAGGGTACACAATTCAGCTCATAATAGAATTCAACTACATGAAATAACATTGAGAGATCTCAAGAAAATTATGGAGAGGAAAAAGTAAGTGGCAGAAAGAAATTCTCCATACTATTGCTTGTGAAAAAGTTTTAAAACATGCAAATTAATACCGTATCTTTGTTTATGAATATATGAATGATAGAGATACGGACAGAGAGAACACACGCAACTTCTTCCTGGTTATTCTTTCTGAGGAGGGAGAGAGATGGAGTTGTGAAGATTTTAAAAGATAAACTTTACCATTCTGTAACACATTTTACTAGGACATACATGCCCAAACATTAATATTCACTCATTCTGGTGGGGATTATAGATAAGGTAAGCGGAATCCTCCGTATCCTTCTAGAATTTTGACATTTTCCATGATACAGACAATGGAGGCAAGAGGCCAGGGATCCCTGTTCTGACCCTCTGGGGAATGACAGGTTTTGCTCTTTTTAAAATTGGGGTTGGGAGGGAGGGTCATGAAGACCAGCGTATCAGTGCTCACAACCCTCTCACCTGTAAGAGTGGGTCCCAAGTGGCTAAGATAGGACCTCAGAGACCTCCATAGAATGATAGAGCCAACCATAAAGCCAACAGGATGGGCCTGGGCCCTTCACAGCCCACACAAAGTAAAATCGGCTATGTTCTCCACAGCATTTCCTCCCCAGAGCAGCCTCCTCGTTCCATTCCCAACCTCAACCCTCACTACTTCCTCCTCCACGACACCAAGCACTTACCAGCCTCAGGTGAGAAGAAGGTGCCCTATGCTGACCCCATGGATGTTGGAGTGTGGTGGACTTTCTGTGGTCAGTGTGCGCAGGAACAACCAGCTGGACTGAGCTGGTGTGGTTCTGGGTGTAGAGGATCCACCTGAGGATGGTTGCTGACGCAACACAAAGTAGAACGGGAGCAGAAGACAGGAGGCAGCTGTTTCCCAGGAGAAGCTCTGTCGTGGCTGGTTCTCCTGAAAGAAACTTGGCTGATCTCGTCGAGGAAGGAGCTCGGGGCCTTGCTGTTGTCGAGGATGGCTGCCGTTTGCTTCAGGGGAGCTCTGGTTTTCATCTCCACTGCAAGCATCATATCCTGGCTCCAGTATAGGTTTCTTCAGCCATTTAGTGCAGACACGGACGTACATGACACAGTGCTGTGGGCTCCCAGCTCTTGACTGGATCTTTTGGGTCTCCAGTTCATAGAGAGACATTCTGTACTCTTCCTGCATCTAGCTTGTGTGTGTGAATGTTGTAACTTGCGCTTGTCCTGTGTCAAATCTTCTCTCTTGTAAACTGTTGACTCTAGAACAGTAACTAACACACAGAAGGCACAGAGCAGCAGTGGGCGTCCAGGTCTCCTCATGCCACGCATGGAGACCAGCTAGGAAGGGTGCCTCTTCTGAGTTCCATGAAAAGGGACATCATCAGAAGTCATGCCAGCCACTTGGAGCCCACCCGAAGCTCTGGTTTGTTATTTCTAAACTGTTCTTGGCCTTTCTTTAGCATCCATAACAAGACTGACTCTCCTAATAAATTGTGAGACAGTCAGAGTTGATGGAAATGGCCCAACTCCCGATCACGGGGCCTGGAAGTTGGTCGTGACTTGCCCATTCTGCTGCCCACCCTCCAGGCAGCGCTGTTCCTCCTCCAGGGATCTGCTTTCAGATGACCAAGCACACAAATGGGTGCCCCACACCTCCCAACAATGTCATCTTGTACCATTTTTAATATTCTGTAGCTAAGTGTTGTATGCATCCTATGCTGAATGGTAATAGGTCTAAAGTTGGTCTAAAGAATTTAAACTTTCCAATGGATACCTCAGCACCAAAAGATTATTAGCATTCCTAGACAAATATTTAGAAAATTCAAAGCTTGACAAGGGCTATTTCTTCCCCACCTTCTCCAGCTTCTGTACTTCAGAGATGATGCATAGTTCAAGAGGGATTTTCTGTAGTAGCCAAGTGAGAATGAAACAGAAACTTTAGGACCACATTCTGGTTTGATCTGAGGGGAGAAGGAGGTCTGGCCTGCTTGGATGGGAGGTGGCCATGTTTGGATACATGCCTCTGAAGTCACAGTGGTAAATGCACAGTGCCCGCCAAAAAGGAAGCCTTCCCTGCTCCCAGCTGACAGAGCCCTGCCTAACTCTGGGGCTCCTTACACACAACCTGCTTACCAACCTCCTCCCTTTTGAGAGGTGAGGCAACCTTCATGCTTCTTTCATGGCTCCCTAGAGTTAGACTTGAGAGGTGCTGATGTCAACCTCTCCCTTCACACAGCGTCTCCTCAGCTACCCCAGACCATAGTCTGTGTGGAATCATGTGTTCTAGCTCCATTTTAAATGTGCCAAACTGAATCCCAAGAACCAACGAGCAAGTTCCCTGAACTGGAAGCTCGTCATACTTGTGGGAATATTTCAAACTTTGTCTATATCTCTACAACTTCCCTCCATCCAGAAGAGACCCAGAACCCCAATTTCTGACTTCTTGTTTTCCTTCTTCCATTTTTATCCCCTGAAAGTCTTTCCCTCCTTTCTGATGAGCATTCTTTATATGCGGTCTTAAAGTTTCTCTATCCTTGGTTACTAGTGAAGCTCTAGAGCCCAAGGTAGCTAAGCCTGCCTGCTGATTTACAAATAAGGCAACTCTTGAAGTTTAGGAAATGCGTTTCCTCTGGACAACCTAACTTAGCTTCAAAAAGTCATTGAGACCCAAAATTGACAAGGAAATCAACATTGCAGGAAAAACCACTTTTCATCCTTTTGGCTAAGATCAAGTGAAGATTACAGGAAATGAATATACATCTTTGATGGTTGATTGATTGTGTCATCTTGAGTAAGAGAAGCTCAACTAAATGAGCTCAGCAACTTCACACCCCAGGGCATGGAAGACCTACATAGGGCGGCTTGTTGCCATGATAGTACAGAGGGGAAATGAAGAAGGATTGATCTGCTTCAGTCTCTTCAGAGGAGCTCCAGTCTGCACCTTCACCTTGGACATTATCTCCTGGCTTCTAGTGCAAACTCTTCAGCTTCTAGTGCAGACCCTCAGCCTTCTGGCACAGACCCTTCAGCCTTCCATTGAAGAGCCATCAGCCTCCCAATATGGATTTGTGCAGGACACTGCAGAGAGCTCCAGACCTTTGACTGGATCCTTTGGAGCTCCAGTGTGCAGGCAGACCCTCTGCACTCTTCCTCATCTGACTCTGTGGGTGACCCTCGTGAGCCAATCTGTAAATTCTTATATATTTGTATGTCTTGTATCTGTCTAATAAATACTGACTGATACAACCTAAGCATCTTGGAGGGTAGGGTCCTGCAGAAGCTTGAGTGAAGAGTCAGTGGTCACATTAACATTTGTTAAATTGATGTAAGGAGATACAGACTATGTATGGCCACCTCACCCCTTTCTGCTTTTTGCTGCACTGTGGCCTCATCAGGGTACACAAATGGCTGAAGTTCCACTCCTACATTCCAGCTAACCATTTCCTCTAATCTAAATAAGTTTCCTCAGGCTCTCTTCCCCATTCATTTACCTTTTACCCCTCACTTGCCTAATAGGAAACTGGGCAAATGCTTTGAAATGTCACACCTGAAGTTAGCTCAGCTGGAAAAGTTTAAAAATAGTCAATCTGAGGAACTGAGATGCCTACCAGAAACAAACACTGTTAACAGCTCCTCCTAGACACACTTTAAGTCCCCACAGGGTGACAGAGTTGACGTGTGAACAAGGACCCTGCTGCTTCCCTCTCTTGCTTCTGCTAAGCTCCACAATTCAAACTCTTCTCCCTGGCAGGCTGTGTCTGTCCCAGCCCCAGAATGCTGAGCACAGACAGCTGCCTCTCCCCACATCTGGATCCTTGGACTGCTGTCAGTCTGATTCTCTGTTAATATGAGTCGTGCAAAAATACATGGTTCGTATTGCACTTTTTCTGTGTTATAATCATTTATAACTTGTTTATAAAATACAATAAAGTAATTCAGAGCACAGGCCTTGGAGCAAGATGGCATGAGTTCAAATTCCTGGCTCTGCTGCCTTCTAGGTGGGTGTCTTGAGGCAAGTGACTCACCTCTCTGTCCCTCTGCTTCCTTCTCAGCAAACTAGGGTAATAACAATTCTTATTTCATGGGTTTGAGGTAAGAATTAAATGACAATATAGATGGTTCTTTAGAATAGAGCTTGCAAAACAAACAAGAAAAAAATAGAATAGAGCTTGCAAAGCAGCTCACATTATACAGGGTCTGTTATTACTAATATTTTCTGGGATTCCTTCATCAGCTCGATTGTGAACTTCCTGTTTGTAGGTTCTCCTTTGCGCACTTCAGAACCACGGACAGAGCCTAATGTACTAAGCCTAATGTCTTAGTCCTTTCTTTTGTTTCTCTCCTTATTCAAATTTCTTAAACCACCTTAAAAATCTACAAAGCGCCAGGCATGGTGGTGCATACAGGTGCACCTGTAATCCCAGCGGTCAGGAGGCAGAGGCAGGAGGAACACTGCGAGTTTGAGGCCAGCCTGGCCTACATAGCAAGACCTGTTTCAAAAATAAAATAAAATAAAAACCTACAACCTAAATATGTATCAGTAGAAATAAGTATTTGTTGAACAAGTGAATGATGGATGAATAAATGAATGAATGAACATACATGGTCCCACCTTTCAAAATTATCTCCATGCACAGCACTCCTACTCTCTTCTCAAGTGGGTTTCCTCCTGCTTTTCCCTTTCCTTGGCTACTCACATGTATATCCTTATTGATCATTGCTTTGAGTTCATCAGAAATGATGGTGTGAGACGGGGCAGGGTGGGAGCAATGTTGCTGATATATAGATACCAGTATTTCCAGACACTCAATAGTCTTCTTTCCATAGGGGCTTCCCAGGATACCCTGTCTAAAATCTCAGCCTCACTTTGACATTTCTTATTCCTCTTTTATGCTAAAGTATTTCTCCTTAATACTTATGGCTGCTACCATCCTCTTTATTTTACTTATCTTGTTTATTTTTTGTATCCCCCACCAGAATGTTAAGTTCCTTGAGGACAGAGATATTTATGCCTTTTGTTTATCTTTATATCATTTGATTCTAGAAGGATATGTCTGATAAATAGTAGGGTCTTGACAAATGTCTTTGAATGAACAAATAAATACACATACATGCATACATACATATACATGCATTAATACTGTGAGTAAAATAATCCACGCAAATCTCCAGGGCTACAGATTTGGGTTTGTTTGAACATGTAGTTTGGGTTAATGTCCTTCCTCCAAGTCCTAATATGCAGCCTGTAAGTGGACCAAGAATGCCAGTCCCTCTCCCAGGGATCACAGAGAGACGAGCTTGGTGAGGACTAAAAGCCAGAGGAAAACGTTTGCTTGACATTTAACAGTTCACTGAAACAGCAAACTCGATGCCGAGAACCAGTGCGATTTCTGCAGCTGCCGGCTTCACTCCCAATAAATGTCTTACTTGGTTCTGTGTCCTGATGTAACTCTGCAATAGAACCTGGCAGGCTTGGGGGGAAAACATTAGTTATCTAGAGCCCGATGCCACCCACACATCTATTAGGACATCTGCGAGTCAGCTGGGAGACCACAACTGCCTGGCCAAAGGTAACTCATACTTGTTTAGTCCCTGCTGTGTTCTGGGTGCTCTACTAGGAGCACCTGTAGAGGATCTGACCCAGGAGCACCTGTAGAGGATCTGACCCAGCCTTAGCCATTTTGCAGGAGAGAAAGTGAAGATTTGGAGATGTTGTTGCTTGCTGAAGCCTGGCTAACGAGCCAGGATTTTGATTCAAGCCCAAGGTTTCCACTCTACACAATATGTTTCCGCCCAGTCTGAGGAGTGTGTTGTGCAGACAGGCTACTGGGTTTCATCTCATGGGTCAAAAGTAGGAAAAGACCCTCAGAATCCTTTACTCAACTTTATCACTTTCACTCGAGGATCCTTGTGCAGAACTAGTCATCAGATGTCATTCAACCATAAGGGACTCAGGAAATAAAACCAGACCACCCTCTAGGTAAAAGGGAACAGAATATTTGACAAACAGCACTGACAACTACTTGATGAGTAAGGCGCTCACAGCTTAGTAAACTCTGGTGTGGGGATATCTCCTCTCCTGTCTGACACCAAATTCCTCAGTGACCTGGTGAGATAGGAGTGGAGTTCAAAGCAAATAAAGGCTAGACATAGTTTCTGTGCTTGGGCATCTATAGACTGAGTCTTATACCTGATAAATATCTTTGAATTGTAGCAAATGCATTTGAATTTCATACCAGGGATTCAGGCATGGGCAACACTTCCTAGGATGGATAATTATAGTCAGGCAGGCATAGCCAATGTTATAAGCTCACGAAAAACCATTCTCCATTGTAAAAGAGTGGTCCTTAATCCATTCATCATTCTTCTCATATGTCCACATTTGCTAGCAACACCACTGTCCAAAAATAGATAACCATAGTGCTGGGGTGGTTATGCCTTCTGCTGGGGCTGGTTAAAACCACACAATTTACGGTCAAGGGATCCCTGTTTCAGTTCTGGAGGCAATAACTGGCTGCCTAAAATGAGTAACAGTGACCTAGCATGTGACCAAGGAATAGAAAGTATTGTAGAGATGAGTAAGGGATCCCTGTTTCAGTTCTGGAGGCAATAACTGGCTGCCTAAAATGAGTAACAGTGACCTAGCATGTGACCAAGGAATAGAAAGTATTGTAGAGATGAGTACATCATGAATCCAATCTCTAACATAATAATTCAGCAAACAATCCCTGAAAACTCTCTGTGTATATTAACAGTAGGAATATGCAACTCAAGAGGATGACAGAGATGGACAGACCAACTTAGATAGAGTGACAGGGAGAGACGAGAGAGAGACACTAGGGATTGGCACACAATGTAGTAATTAGCATAAGTGTTAATTGCACTGAATTGCCAGGCACCATTGTGTATTCTTTCATTTAGTCCCTACCACAGTTGTATGACATGGTATACGGTTATCTCTATGTTAGAGATGAGAAAACAGGATCAGGAGGTTAAGTGACTTTCCTTGGGTGTCATGACTAAGAAAAAGTAGACTGGAATCCAAGTTCTTTTACTGTAAAGTGTGCTCTTTTAAGCACAACTATGGTACAACCATACCTTGGCAGAAAAAGTTGTTTGTATTAATACAGCCAGAAGTTAAAGACAGGGCTCAGGGTGGTTATTTAAATAGAAGAACCAACAAGATCAAAACAGGATCAGGAGCCTGGAGTGTCACCCAGAACACGTCTAACCACATCCTCAGATTCTCCGATAGGGTGACACTACATGTCGATTTCGTAGTTTACATAAACATGATTACGGTGTCCCCTTGCATGCTCAAAAATTGCTCTCACTTGGGCCCTAAGTTATGCAGCCATCCTAACTTGGATGTGAATCAGGATGAGACTCTTAGTTTGATCTAACTCCTTCTCTTCGGTTTCCATTTGTGATTTAGCAGCTTGCTTTGCAGAAGCAACTTTGGAAGTAGAAAATTATGGCCATGAGAAGAAGGACTAGGGGTTCATAACCCTCCTCAGCACTGCTGCGGAGCAAATGATTGTCTGGGGAGTCTGGGAAGTTGGACTGAGCATGAGCAGCCTGCACAAAAGAGCCTGGTAGATAGATAGCTCAGGGAGGAGGTTCATGCCTGGGAGGGCCGGGAGACCACTCAATCCTCTCATCCCAAATTCCAGTTGACTTAGAGGGCAGCCCTCATTCTCCTTGACATTTTGTGGGTGAGCTCTGTTCCGTGCTATTAGCCTGTAGCAACCAGACAGTGCGATGAGACCCCCACACCCCCCAGCCCATAAAGCCTGCCCCTGTTGCCCAGTGAAAATTACAGGCTATATTACAGGCTGCGTGTTGGGGAAGTAGCCTGAGGTTGCTGATACAATCAGAGTTCAGGTAGCTTTATTGGGAACTGTGAAATGAAACTGTGTTACTCATGTGCCTGAATTTGAACGAAAAACACACTCCCACCACCAAACCAAACCAAAAACAATAACTGAAGCTATTTTTTTTTCCTCTTTGTAGAATTATTATAGAAAGCTGTAGCCTGGAACCTAGAATCTTTTTCCACTAAAGGAGAAAGGAAGGTTCCCCCAGAATAAAGCAACACCCTAAGGATGGAAGGAAGGAAGGTGATTATTGCCACAGAAGGACCCCAGGGCAGCAGTTTCCGGAGGGGTCCCTGGGAGAGTCATGGTGCCAGAAAGATACCTCAGCAATGCTCAGGGGACCACACGAAGCCAGAACTCAGTACCCCAAGCGCTAACTGCAGCATCTCCACTTGAGTCATTTAAAATACCTGGGGTGGATATGAGCTTGTTGGAAAACATTTGTTTGCTGCCTTTTGAAGTTTGTTTTTATTAAGGTGAAACTAAACTACAGTGAAAGAAACTAGAAAACTAATTACCTCGGAGGGGTGGGGGCAGTGATAATTTGGAAAAGAGTATGATGTGGGAAATTTCAGGAGTGAGGAAATGCTTTGCATCTTAAAAAGGTTTGGGATTTGCAGGTGCATGCACTTGTCAAAACAATTCCAGTGGTACCCTTAAGATCTGTGCCTTTTACTTTATGTAAATTTAACATCCCAAGAAAAAAAGACTGTAACCAAAGGTAGAACTCTAGTTAATAACATGCCTTCTGCAGTATTTAAGGGAAAGTATATTGATGCCCATCATGTGCATTAAAATGTCCCCAGAACGATGATGGATTGATGAATGGAGAGAGGAATAAACAAATCAATAGATACGTAATCAAGTATAGTTAAATGTCAGCAGTAAAATCTAGACGAGTACACTCATATTAACTGAATATTCTGAGTTTTTCTATATGTATGAAAAATTTTGGAGGGACGTATTGAAGGGAAAAGGTTACTTTTATTAGATCAGTGTGATAATTCACTGATTGTGTCAACTTGAGTAATAAATGCCCAACTAAATTAGATTAGCATAGCTCTGGGTGTGGCTGGGGACATTTACTGAGCACAGAAGACCCACCCTGGGTAGGCTTGGAGCCTGAAGGGTATAAAAGGGAAACGAAGGAGGAAGGCTGCTTCTGTTTCTTTGGAGGAGCTCTAGTCTTCACCTTCGCCTTGGGCGTTGTCTCCTGGCTTTCAGTCTTCAGGCACAGATCCTTCAGCCTTCTTCCGCAGACCCTTCGCCCTCCTGATAAGGACTCACAAGGGACACTACACTGCGCTCCAGGCCTTAGACTGGATCCTTCCAATCTCCAGCACTCAGATAGACCTTTTGCTCTCTTCCACCCCTGACTCTGCAGGTGG